>JAECMU010046819.1:0-12678 GCA_016106625.1 Dracogyra subfuscus | reverse complement strand
TATTGAGAGAGAAAACCCGCTGTCGCCACTTCATGGGCTACTCCTTCCGATTAGCAGCAAGGGGTCTTTTATATGCACCATCCCACAGACAGGATAGAACATACCACGGCCTTTGATATACCAGTCGTGGTGCACTGGCTGTGACGAGAAATAGCTTGTTGTAAGAGAACTCAGACTAGCAAATGGACAGTCGTAGACGTGACAGGAGACAGTTGATCAGCTTTGTCGTGGCAGTTGGTAGTCTGACACTAGCATAAGACAGTCAGCAGCTGGGAGACACTACGTAGGCGACAACAACAACACTAGGACAAGAGATCAGCTCTAGAAGGCGGTTTCGTTCATTACACATGCTGCCCTCGATGTGTAGTCAGTCAGCGAACGAAAATAAGAAGAAGAAGAGGAAGAAGAAGAAAGAAAAAAGTTAAATTTGTTTTGTTTAGCGACACCACTAGAGAACATTGATTTATTAATTATCGGCTATTGTATGGTAATTTTAACATATAGTCTTAGAGAGGAAATCCGATACATGTTTCAATTGGTAGCAATGGATCTTTCATATGCACCATTCCACAGACAGTATAACACATACCACAGTCTTTGATATACCAGTCGTGGTGCACTAACTGGAACACGAAATAGCCCACTGAACTCACCGACGGGGATCGATCGTATGGGACAATATATAAGCTCTAGATGGCGGTTTCGTCCGTTACAACGGCTGGCCTCGAGATGTAGTCAGTCACCGAACGAACAGAGGAAGAAGATGATGATGATGATGATGATGATGATGATGATGATGATGATGACGACGACGACGACGACGACGACGAAGAAGAAGAAGAAGTAGTAGTAGTTGAAGAAGAAACTAAATTCTAAATTCGTTTTGTTTAACGACACCACTAGAGTACAGTTGGTTTTATTAATTATTGGATGCCAAACATTTGATAATTCTGACATCATATATAGTCGCACGAGAAACTTGTTAAATTTTTCCATTAGCAGCAAAGGTGGATCGGGCGAGGCGTAGCCCAGTGGTACAACGCTCGCTTGATGCGCTGTCGGTTTGGGATCGATACCCGTCAGTGGGCCCATTGCGCTATTTCTCGCTCCAGCCAGTGCACCACGACTGGTACATCAAAGGCGGTGGTATGTGCTATCCTGACTATGGGATGGTGCGTATAAAAGATTCCTTGCTGCTAATCGACAAGAGTAGCCCATGAAGTGGCGACAGCGGGTTTCCTCTCTCAATATCGTTGTGGTCCTTAATCTTATGTCTGACGCCATATAACTTTAAATAAATTGTGCTGAGTGCGTCGTTAAATTAAACATTTCTTTCTTTCTTTCCAAAGGTGGATCGTTTATACGCATTTCACACAGACACTACAGCAGATAGCACAGACCTCTGATATTCCAGTCGTGGGGCACTGGTTGGGGCGGGACGTTAAATCGAAGAATGGCGTGCAACACGACGTCGATGTGAATATATAATTAAAAGCATATCATACATCTCGGCTGATTTTGTACGTGTGCCTGACACCCCACCTGCGACCTTATTTTGTAACATTCGTAATCAGTTTACACGTCTGATTTGCTAGGTGACATTTTTCTAGATCTATAGTGCCGATAACCGTCAGCGGTTCACTACAGACTGGCACATCCCACCGGTTCAATTGTCTGCCTACTGCGTCATTAGACGCCACGCCCGAAAACTTTTGGCACGCGAGTGTATATATCGTTAAACAAAGTATGACACACGTGCACAATACGGCGGATTTTCTGGACTTCTGCCCTTGGCTGCGTCTCTGACCCGTGCAGTGAAACAAGGCATTTTTCATTCAATATTGCCCCTTATCAGGAAAACCAGTCTTAAATGCACGTGTCCGGGTATTAAAAATTTAATGTGTCAGAAAAACAACTAAAGAATTGAATTTGTTATGAATACAGTGAAGCGTATGACAGTTTGATCTATATACGCAATCATATCAGTGTATATCACCCGTTAAAGGGGCATCCTATATATGCGATCATATCAGTGTGTATTACACGTTAAAGGGGCATCCTATATGTGCGATCATATCAGTTTATATCACCTGTAAAAGAGGCATCCTATATATGCGATCATATCAAGGTGTATCACCTGTTAAAGCAACATCCTATATATGCTATTATATCAGTTTATATCACCTGTTAAAGGGGCATCCTATATATGCGATTATATCAGTGTGTATCATATGCGATCATATCAGTGTGTATCACCCGTTAAAGGAGCATTCTATATATGCGATCATATCAGTATGTATCACCCGTTAAAGGAGCATCCTATATATGCGATCATATCAGTGTGTACCCGTTAAAGGGGCATCCTATATATGCGATGATATCAGTGTGTATTACCCGTTAAAGGGGCATCCTATATATGCGATCGTATCAGTTTATATCACCATGTCAGTGTGTATCACCCGTTAAAGGAGCATCTCATATATATGATCATATTAGTGTGTATCACCCGTTAAAGGGGCATCCTATATATGCGATCATATCAGTGTGTCTCACCCGTTAAAGGAGCATCCTATATATGCGATCATATTAGTATATATCACCCGTTAAAGGAGCATCCGATATATACGATGATATCAGTGTGTATCACCTGTTAAAGGAGCATCCTATATATGCTATGATATCAGTATCACCAATTAAAGGGGCATCATATATATGCGATTATATCAGTGTATATCTATCACCCGTCTATGCATCACGTTTAATCTGTGTAATGGCGAGACGTACATGTATTTATTAATTTTTGTTCTAAAATACTAAGCAAAATTAAATAAGTGCCAGTTTTGGCATTTTTTATATAAATGTATGTAGTCTTGAGTATTCTGCCGTTCGGGAGCTAGAAGGACGTGTGGACGGTTATAATCGCTCTCTCTCTCTCAGTCAGAAATAACTCAATAGCGAAAACACGGAATTTCTGCCTAATGATTATAACCGTCGAAACGATCGTCTAGCTCTCGAACGGCAGAGTACACAGGTTAAATTATATGGTTAAAAAACAAGAAAACCCCACTGCATCAGAGCCGGTTTAAGGATCCGCAGGGCCTGTAGTACCAATTGCATTGGGCACTCCTTCCTAGGATATATATTTACAACCCTTTCGGGGAGAGGGGAAAAATTACCTGGGGAAAATAAATGTACACATCACCGCGGGGCCCCCTGAAGCGCAGAGACCGTACCACGTTCAACATGTGCTACTAGGACAAACCGACTCTGCACCATCTGCATGGGTTGTGTGTGTGTGTGTGTGTGTGTGTGTGTGTGTGTGTGTGTGTGTGTGTGTGTGTGTGTGGGTGTGTTTCTTTTGTCGGGTTTTTTTTTTGGGGGGGGGAAGGATGCGGGAGGAGGGTGGCGTGCTTCGCTGGTCAAACTTAGCAAGATTTGTAAAATAAAATTGAGTTAACATAAAACAACATGCAAGGAAAAACATTTATCAAAAGGTCTTTTGGCCCTTAATATTGTTGAGCATATAAATATATTAAACTAAATTTTTTGATTGCGTGGCAGACTCCACAGCGAGTAAGCGATTTGTTATAGACTGGTGCACGGGGCACATGAAGTCAATACTTTTCTTAACGTACACGGCGAGTTGCTTCCCTTTACTTAGCAAATTTAAAATGACAGGGATATCTTTTAAGGTATTCGTTGAAGATTTATTTTGTAAATAATGATGCAAGTACTTCAGTCGAGATTTTGTGAGTACGGTAGTTTATACATTTTTGGTTTGTGTGTATTTGTTGCACTATTTTGGTTGAGAAACGGTTGAAACATGGCGCTACAAGTTTTGAATACAGGCTATATATATAAGGTATGTGACAAGATCCGGTCGTAGTAAAAACCACACTTACTACGTCCCTCTGGACCAGTTATAGACGTGACGTCACAGTTATTGTCCACATGTTTTACATACAATGTTTACACGCAACACTTTGACCAAGAGGGGCCGGACGTAGCAGCCCAGTGGTAAAGCGTTCGCTTCATGCGCGGTCGATCTAGGATCGATCCCCATCGGTGGACCTATTGGGTTTTTTCTCGTTCCAGCCAGTGCTCCACAACTGGTGTAACAAAGGCTGTGATTTGTACTACCCTGTCTGTGGGATGGTGCATTTATAAGATTCCTTGCTGCTAATCGAAAAGAGTAGCCCATGAAGTTGCGACAGCGGGTTTCCTCGCTCAATATCTGTGCAGATGCGGATCCAGGGGGGTCGAGGGGGTCTGGACACACACACCCCACCCCACCCTGCTCGTGACCAACGATTTTTCGATTATGAGGTTTGATGCGCGACTGGCGTGACGATGTACTGGTAACGGGAATATACTTCAAATCCATCTAAAGCTATCATCAAATATGAATATTTCCTATCATGGGGGGACCCCTCGGATCCCCCTCCACTCGACTCGCTTCACGCGCACAACCGGCCCTTCAAATGCTCAAGACTGGACCCACCCCCACCTCCTGCTAAAATTCCTGAATCCGCCCCTGCTGTGTGGTCCTTAACCATATGTCTAACGCCATATAACCGTAAATAAAATGTGTTGAGTGCGTCGTTAAATAAAAAAAAATCCTTCCTTCCTTTGATCAAGAAAAACAAATGATGTAGATCGTTTTCTTTCATCTTTCTACTGCTGCCAAGGGACTTTTGAGACACCGCTGTTTACAACCACTGGTAGCACATGGCAGTCGTGATATTCTCGGTACCGGCCTCGGTGGCGTCGTGGTTAGGCCATCGATATACAGGCTGGTAGGTACTGGGTTCGGATCCCAGTCGAGGCATGGGATTGTTAATCCAGATACCGACTCCAAACCCTGATTGAGTGCTCCGCAAAGCTCCATGGGTAGGTGTAAACCAATGATCCATAACTGTTCAACAAAGGCGATGCTTTGTGCTATCCTGCCTGTAGGAAGCGCAAATAAAAGATCCCTTACTGCTAATCGGAAAGAGTAGCCTATGAAGTGGCGTCAGCGGGTTTCCTCTCAAGATCTGTGTGGTCCTTAACCATATGTCTGACGCCATATAAGCGTAAATAAAATGTGTTGAGTGCGTCGTTAAATAACGCATTTCTTTCTTTCTTTCTTTCTAAAAATAGGAAGTCGCGAACTCTTGTCGCAAGGATACACTTGAGCGGCAATGTAGTTCCGGTGTATTAATCCAACTCCTGGTCCGACCGAGCGTGCTCTGAAAGACGCAACAAATCTCCGAGTGCCACAATTGATTGATGTGAAGACCCTATCACTCGCTTTTCATAGAGCGCACTCAGAGACTGAACAGAGACTTTATTGCTAAACGATATGGGTAATTATTATTGAGGTCTTCCATAATTCCTGACAAGTCACGTGACCTGTCAACGGCGCCATTATTTTTCCTGGCCGATCGCCATGGGTTTTGGTGGATGACATTTAATAATAACGGTAGCAGGCCCGTATCCAAGTGTAGGGGTGGGGGTGGGGGTGGGGGTGGGGCTGGGGCTGGGGGTGGGGGTGGGGGTGAAGGGTAGGGGGGGGTGGAGTCGGTTAGATAGTGTATTTTATTACCCATGTGGTTAAACATATATTGGTACATATTAGTGATACGTCTCACTAAAACTAGTACTAAACCAAATAACTTCCGGCTGGGTCAAAGATGAAGGTGCATCGAACTTTTGATAGAGAAGTGAACACCACAAGTCCTGTGATTGGTTATAAATGTGAGTGTGCTGGTTGTAAAAAATAATAGCTTCATCCGGGTAAAAAAACAAACAAATGCAATTTCATTTCATATAGTACCAATGTGTCAAGTAGCCTTGTGCTTAAAACATGTATGGGGTACCTGTAAACCAAAGTACTCGAATTTTGTGCGGAACTAGGGTAGTCATAGACGCTACCCGTTATCTCAGAACCGAGCAGCTTGACCCCAATTTTCTCTGGTTAATTTTAAGTGTGAGGGGTGGTAGCATTTATATCCGTGGCGTTTATGTCGATTGATACGCTGCAAATAGGAGTTTTAGCCACATATGTTATTATTGTCGTCTATGGGATTTGATTTGGTGGTATACACCCTAGAACGCCAAGTGGGACGTAACACTTTTTGACGTCATCGACTGGCGCACTACAACCTCACAGGAGCGTCAACCAAACGAGTTGAATGATATAAATTAAGGTCGATTATGTGTAATAAATAGAATATTAAACTCGCTACCATTTCGAATCATGTTTATGTCCCTCGTGAAATAATGTCACTGACAATAAAATTATTATTTCACTCGGGACATAAACATGATACAAATTGGAAGCTCGTTTAATATTCTATAAAATAGTGCCATTAGGAATTAACAATGACTCGAGTTATTTGAAATTAATTGTAAATTTTGAAACAACTAACTACAGTGATCATACCTTTAAAACAGTGTATAGGCCTAGTTAAAGCGACAGATCCTTTTTTTCTAAACACTACAGCACGTTTCACTATCACAGCCGTTTGTGAGAAGTAAATTCAAACACTACATATATTTTATTGTTTAGATTATCCATTTTCGTAGAACGGAAGTGTTTCTGGTCATTATTTTGTTTCTAATATCACAAAATGCTTTTTTTTCATATTTAAAAAAAAAAAACCACGTGCGTTTGAGAAGTAACGGTTATTGATTAGAGTTCTAGTCTATTTTTAAGGATATTTTCCAGTTTTAACGTCACGGACTCTCATTTCACTCTGATGTAACTGTATCCGAGTGTGTAACAGGTTTGTAGATTAACTGAACTTAGTGTCCATTTTTACGAGTTGAAACTAGGGTCTGTCCCTTTAATAGTTTATTTTGTTTAACGAAATAGGGCTTTAGGTTGCATCAAAGCTGAGGCGATAAAGGATGTACCCAAACTAGGTATGTCCAAAATAAGCAAGCCCAAATTAAGTACTTTTTTTAATACAAGTTCTTTATTTGCCTTGAGTTTTACAACTCGTCAGCTGGATACATAAACATTATAACAAACAGAAATATACAGTATATACATGTTCAGAACAATGGTGGGTGTGGTTTACTATATTTTCAGTAAAATATATATAATATTTAAAAACACAGTTATATTTCAATTTTTAATATTGCTCCTGCAGTACCTGATCTCTAATTTTATTCGCATAATTATACTAAATATTTTCCTAAATTATTTAGTTCCTTGTTGTTTCTTGTGGTTAATAACTGTTTAAAACTATAAAAGCTTGGCCATTTAAAATAATACAATTTTATATATTTTCTACGAATATCTTTGTATCGTGGGCACTCAATTATGAAATGATATTCGTCTTCTATGACATTAGCATTACATAGTGTACATTTCTTTCTGACCTTTCTATGTTTTGATACCTACCAGATTCCACATTTAATTTATGCGCGTATATTCGAATTTTACATATTTCCTTTATATATTAACATGCCAGTCTTAAAATAGTTTACCTTAATATCAATGGAATTAGGATTAGCAACCTTTATTAAAGGGAAATACCCCATTTTTTAAACATCATGGCTTAGCTTTGACTATTAGAGCCGGGTTTGGTTTTCTTTACTTAGATTATATTGTTTAGATTATCCACACCCGTACATTCGAAGTGTTTTGGTATTCCTGGGGTTTTTTTTTAATATTACAAAATTCATTTCTCATATTTTTATCAACGCACGTGCTTCTGAGAAGTAACAGTTATGGAGTCGAGTTTTAGTCTATTTATAGATGTTATTTCGCCATTTCAATGTCACAGACTCATGTTTCACTCAGTTATAACTTTATCCAAATGTGTTACAGGTTTTTAGATTAACTAAACTTAGTGTTAATTTTCATGGGCTGAAACTAGGGTCCTCCCCTTTAACGTGCTTATATCGAAATGATATTCAGGCAAAGGAATGGTAATGAGATGAACATAACTGAAAATGCGTTTCTGAATATGAACAATTCCTTACCAGCTGCTTGTAACATTGCTGCATCAAAAAGAACTTGGTATGCTTAGAACAAATAAAAAAATCTATTGTGGCCAAATCTAGTCCTGCGACGCCACAAGAGCATAATGGGGAGGGACGTAGCCCAGTGGTAAAGCGTCCACTTGATGCGCGGTCGGTCTTGGATCGATCCCCGTCGTTGGGCCCATTGGGCTATTTCTCTCTCCAGCCAGTGCACCACGACTGGTATATCAAAGGCCGTGGTATGTGTTATCCTGCATGTGGGATAGCGCATATAAAAGATCCCTTGCTGCTAACAGAAAAGAGTAGCACATGAAGTGGCGACAGCGGGTTTCCTCTCCCAATAGATATGTGGTCCTTAACCATATGTCTGACGCCATATAACCGTAAATAAAATGTGTTGAGTGCGTCGTTAAACAAACCATTTCCTTGCATGGTTGAGTGAGGTAAAATGGTAACGGTTAATAAATACTCAATTGTTGCTGACACTAACAGCGTTAGTTAAATAAAACATTTCCTTCTTCTTCCCAGACGAGAACATTAAGTAATAATTGGGTATTGGAAGTTAAAGGGACATTCCCGAGTTTGCTGCATTGTAAGATGTGTCCGACTAATAAAATATTTCCACGATTAAACTTACATATTACATACATTTTCTTGTTTAGAATATCAGTTTATGTATATTCAATGTGCTACTGATCGTCCTAATATTTGCAAGAAGCACAAACTGAATTTTGTCTTCAAAAACTTTCGTACGTACGAAAAAATAGTTTTGGGGAAATAAAATGAAATTTAACCTAGTACAAATATTACAACGATCATAAACACGTTTAATATACAACCCCTAATATTTTATGCAGAAAAATATATTTGATATGTAATTACAGTCGTCAAAAAGTCTCTGTTAGTCGATAACATTTTAAAAGAAGCAAAGTCAGGAATGTCCCTTTAACAATTTCATAAATTCCGACACATAGTCATGACAACCTGGTCTGCCGGTCGTGATCTTGCAGGTAGTAATAGACCAAATAACATCCGGCTGGGTCAAAGTTCGAGGTGTATTTAACTTTCGGTAGAGCAGTTAAAGGGACATTCCTGAGTTTGCTGCATTGTAAAATGTTTCCGACTAATAAAATATTTCTACGATTAAACTTATATATTAAATATTTTTTCTTGTTCAGAATATCATTGTCTGTATATCCAATGTGTTTCTAGTCGTCTTAATATTTGTAAGAAGCCCAAACTGGATTTTGTCTTCAAAGAATATCGTACGTACGAAAAAACATATATTTTAGGAAATAAAATGAAATTTAACCTAGTATAGATATTAGAACGATCATAACCACTAATATATTACGCAGAAACATATGTTTGATATGTAATTACAATCGTTAAAAAGTATCTGTTAATCGATAACATCTTAAAAATTGCAGAAAACTCGTGAATGTCCCTTTAATGCCACAGGTCCTGCCATTAGTGATAAATGTGACAGTGCTTGCTGTGATAAAATGACAATTTACCAACTACCAGTGTGCGGGCTCCTACTAAAAATAGCAAAACAACTTTTGTGAAGAACTATGGTAGTAATAAACACTACCCGTTATCTCTGAAATGAGCAGCTTAATCCCCCAATCTTTTTTTATTTACTTTTTGTGGTGAGGGGGTGGTAGTATTTGTGTCCATGGTGTATATGTCGACTGATAGGCTGCAGGAAGGAGTTTTAGCTACATATGTTACTATTGTCGTCTATGGGATTTGATTTGGTGGTGCACACTCTGTAGTGCAGTAGCGAGGTTCCTGCACTGAGATGGAAAAGGATGTAGTAAACAGGATGTTGATCGATCACAATGGATGTAATTGTATATCAGTAGAAACGCACCTGTCGTGACGTCATCGGCGGCACAGGAAGAAAAATATCGGTCGCAATATTTTTTTTTTTTAAATAATAATAATAATAAAGAGAAAAGAAACTAAAAAGAAATATAAAAAAAACGAAGAGAAATTTTTAAAGTTGAACTTTGTTTTCTTTAACGACACCACTAGAGCACATTAATGTATTAATCATCGGCTACTGGATAACACATATTTGATTATTCCGACACGGTCTTCGGAAAAAACAAACATTTAGTAACAAGATATCTTTTATATGCATTTTCCCCAGGGAGTGGGATATAGTTCAGTGGTAAAGCGCTCGCTGATACTCGGTCGGTCTAGGATCGATCCCCGTCGGTGGACTATTTCTTGTTGCTACCAGTGCACCACGACTGGTATATCAAAGGCTGTGATATGTCCTATCCTGTCTGTGAGATGGTGCATATAAACTGGCGCTGATTTCCTCATCACAGGGCTCGAACTTAAGAATTTATCTCCCACGGCAATTTTTAAAAGAATTGCCATGGGTGAAACAGTCCACCGACGGCAATTTTGAGCCTGGCTATGGCAGTGTTTTTTAAAGTGACTAAACCTGACTGAAAGGTTATCTTGTTATACGTAGACATCTTTTAAATGTGCACATTTTTTAAATATTGGCAGATAATGTACACCAGGTGTATACATTTCACCTCTGTTGAGGTTTATCAACGGCACAAAAATGCCATCGGTGATGCTCTCTAGCTACGGCAATTTATATCTCAACGACGGCAATTGCCGTGCCATAAGACATGAGATCCTGGATAAATGTATGATACATATGCATGTACTATTATACTCAAGAGGCGGGACGTAGCCCAGTGGTAAAGCGTTCGCTTGATGCGCGGTCGGTCTAGGATCGATCTCCGTCGCTGGACCTATTGGTATATTTCTCGTTCCAGCCAGTGCTCCACAACTGGTGTAACAAAGGTTGTGGTATGTATTCTAGTAAAACTCTAGTAAACAAAATAAACATTAACTAAAGACTACGTGCCACAATTACTAAATGTTTGACATCTAATTAATCGTCAAGTTCTAATGATGTCGTTATACAAAACAAACATTAACTACTACATATCAAATTTGCCAAATGTTTGACATCCAATAGCCGATGACTAATTAATTAGTGTGCTCTAGTCATGTCCTTAAATAAAACAAACTGAAGACTACTTTTAGAATTGTCAAACCTTTGACATCCAATAGCCGATGATTCATTAATCAATTTGTTTTTGTGGTGCTGTTGAACAAAACGACACTAACTGAAAATTGCGTGTCAGAGTTGTCAAGCATTTGACATCCAATAGCCGATGATTCATTAATGAGTTTGTTTTTGTTGCGTTGTTGAACAAGACAACAATAACTGAAGATGGCGTATCAGAATTGTCAAACATTTGACATCCAATAGCCGATGATTCATTAATGGTTTGGTCTAGCGGTGTCCAAATAGATTGAAGCCTAATTTTTCGATTTACCAAATGTTTGACATCCAATAGCCGATGATTCATTAATCAGTTTACTTTTGTGGTGTTGTCGAACAAGACGACACTAACTGAAGATGGCGTATCAGAATTACCAAATGTTTGATATCCAACAGCCGATGATTCATTAAACAGTTTGTCTTTGTGGTGTTGTTGAACAAGACGACACTAACTGAAGATGGCGTATCAGAATTGTCAAACCTTTGATATCCAACAGCCGATGATTCATTAATCAATTTGTTTTTATTGCGTTGTTGAACAAGACGACACTAACTGAAGATTGCGTATCAGAATTGTCAAACCTTTGACATTCAAATGCCGATGATTCATTAATCAATTTGTTTTTGTGGTGTTGTTGAACAAGACGACACTAACTGAAGATTGCGTATCAGAATTGTCAAACCTTTGACATTCAATAGCCGATGATTCATTAAACAGTTTGTTTTTGTGGTATTGTTGAACAAGACGACACTAACTGAAGATTGCGTATCAGAATTGTCAAACCTTTGACATCCAATAGCCGACGATTCATTAATCAGTATATTCTAACTGTGTCCAAACAAACTGAAGCCTAATTTTTAGATTTACCAAATGTTTGACATCCAACAGCCGATGATTCATTAATCAATTTGCTTTTGTGGTGTTGTTGAACAAACCACGGTTAACTGAAGATTGCGTATCAGAATTGTCAAAAGGTTGAGCTCTGGCGGACGATCATTGATTAATTAATGCGGCGGCCTTAAAGGGACATACCCTAGTTTCAACCCATGAAAATTAACACTAAGTTTAGTTAATCTACAAAACTGTAACATATTTGGATAAAGTTACAACTGACTGAAACGTGAGTCTGTGACGTTGAAATGGTGAAATACCCTCTATAAATAGACTAAAACTCGACTCCATAACTGTTACTTCTCAGATGCACGTGCGTTTCTAAAAATATGAGAAATTAATTTTGTGATATTAAAAACAACAGGATGACCAAAAACACTTAGAATGTACGAAAATGGAAAATCTAAACAATAAAATTTAAGTAAAGTATGATTTCAGTTATCAGAAAACGGCTCTAGTAGTCATAGCTGTGCCTTAGTGTTTAAAAACCAGGGTATGTCCCTTTAAATAAAACACATTTTTAACTGAAGATTACGTGTTAGAATTATTATATGTTTGACCTCAAGCAGACAATGACTAATTCATCAACGTGCTCTGCTGGTGTCTTTAAATAGAACAGTTTTGTTTTGTATAAGAACACCACTAGAGCACACTGAGTTATTAAGCATCGGTTATTGAATGTCAAACATTTGGTAATTGTGACATA
>JAECMU010046808.1:0-26267 GCA_016106625.1 Dracogyra subfuscus | reverse complement strand
CCGACACTGTGACACATGTTCTGATATCATTGTGTTATTGTTTTTAGGGGGTGATATGTGGTGTTAAGAGATATGTTAACCGACACTGTGACACATGTTCTGATATCGTTGTGTTATTGTTTTCAGGGGGTGATACGTGGTGTTAAGAGATATGATAACCGACAGTGTGACACATGTTCTGATATTGTTGTGTTATTGTTTTCAGGGAGTGATACGTGGTGTTAAGAGATATGATAACTGACACTGTGACACATGTTCTGATATCGTTGTGTTATTGTTTTCAGGGGGTGATATGTGGTGTTAAGAGAGATGATAACCGTGTTATTGTTTTCAGGGGGTGATATGTGGTGTTAAGAGATATGATAACCGACAGTGTGACACATGTTCTGATATCGTTGTGTTATTGTTTTCAGGGGGTGATACCCGTACCACACAGCTGCCACAGAAGGAGTACACCTTCGAAGTGTTTATGTGTGCTGCACTACTCATGGAATTCCGCAGTGACCTCTTCAAGTGTACAGACACTGGGATGGTCTTTACGTGTGTTAATAGGTGAGTTTCAGAATCACATTCATTAAACTGATTAAAATCACTGTGTCCAGTTAATCTGTTTGTTGTTAATGTTTATGTTAAATTACATAATTGTTAGTGGAATAATATTTGCGTGTGTCAATAGACGAGGTTTGGAAACAGATTCTGGGTCTGAAAAATTGATACATATATACAGGATTGGTTATTTATGCTTGTGCAGGATTTTATATGTTAATTGAGAAAGTTAAAAAATAAATTTTATTTCTACATTTATAACATGAGAAAAATCCCCCCCCCCCCCCACTGCCCCAAGACATTTAATTTCAAGATGCTAGACCAACCAGAGGACAGTAGATTTTGTCTGTGTATGTCTGTCTGTCTGTCCTAAACACATGTATATAGTTTTCCAGCTTTTTGTCCTTTGTTTACAATGCTTCAAGATATTGAGCTGAAAATGTGTATGTAGTTACAGGTCAAGTTTGACTTTCATATGGAAAGGTCCATTTTTTTTAATAGAGTTATGGCCCTTGAACGTAGGAAATATGAGAATTTATTGGGCCCAGTAGAGGCCATGTATTGTTTTAGCAGTACTCTCAGAATACGTGTTTAACTTGGTGTGCAAAAACAAGTCTAACGATGCATTAATTCATGAATTGTGTTCTTGATAATAATATTATTTGTTGTTGTTGATGATGATATTATATTTTTTATTGTTGTCACTTCAATTGCAGCCTCAAGATTGAATTGGACAATATTTTGACAAAGTCTGAAAGGTTGTTTTTCACCTATTGCAAAAAGACTGTAGAAGACAGTTTCCACATGGTAGAAAAATCCAGCTGTTTAGGATTGAAGTCATCATCTTCAAAGACACACAGATGATTACACCTTCTTGCTATTGTTATGTTTTAATGTCAGCTTTAACAAGAAACATTTATTCGGTTCCACAGGCTTTCCTTGTCAGGTTGTGAAAACAATGGTGCTTTTATTGTCAGTTATTACACACTGATCAGTACCTACATGTACGCCAAAGCCTTTAATTTATCCAGTGTACCTTGTAGTGTGAAAGAATGACATTACACTTGGGGAGAATAGGTAATGGTCACACGTACAAAAGGTAGCCACTAATACATGTAGCTACTAATTATGTCTCGCACAGAACTCTTTGGTGACTTTAGAGGTTGCATCAGTGCTAGACATGCTTGAACAATTCTCTGATGGAAGCATGCCAAAATTTACCCACACCAACATACAGGTTCTTAAAACCTATTTTTACAAATTTTGAATGTGATTTTTGCATGGAATTTTAAAAAACACAAGATTCTTTTGAAGCTGGAATGAGTTATACATGTAGAATCTTAAAATAATTAACTTTTTCTTGTTTCAAAACCAGCATAGGAATCTTTATTTGTCAATATACATGTATTATACAAAACCACAAAATTTAAATGTTTTTTTTGTTAGTGTTACTTACATGGTATATGCATGTGACATTGTGATGTAAATTAATATACTGTTTCTTTTTTATTTGTATTTAATTTCATTATAGTCATATATATTTTTTTCAAAGCAATCACACATTTATGTTCGAAAATTATATTATTGGAAGACTTTATTACCATTAAGCAGAGGAGCGGATGTAGCCCAGTGGTAATTAAAGCACTTGGTTGATGCACGGTTAGTTTGGGATCGATCCTCGTCCGTGGACTCATTGGACTCTTTCTCGTTCCAGCCAGTGCACCATGACTGGTATATCAAACGCTGTGGTTATCCTGTCTGGGGGATGGTGCATATCAAAGATCCCTGGCTAGTAATGGAAAAATGTATATCAGGGGATTTTCTCTCTAAGAATATATGTCAAAATTACCAAATGTTTTTGACATCCAGTAGCCAATGATTAGGTTTATACATGTAAGTGAGGTTTTTTCCAGCAGTTACTGTCCCCAACCCATCTGTCGGATTGACCGGTAGATTAGGTTTATAAGTGACGGTTTTTTCCAGCAGTTACTGTCCCCAACCCATCTGTCAGATTGACCGGTAGACTAGGTTTATAAGTGACGGTTTTTTCCAGCAGTTACTGTCCCCAACCCATCTGTCGGATTGACCGGTAGACTAGGTTTATAAGTGAGAGTTTTTCCAGCAGTTACTGTCCCCAACCCATCTGTCAGATTGACCGGTAGACTAGGTTTATAAGTGACGGTTTTTCCAGCAGTTACTGTCCCCAACCCATCTGTCAGATTGACCGGTAGACTAGGTTTATAAGTGAGAGTTTTTCCAGCAGTTACTGTCTCCAACCCATCTGTCAGATTGACCGGTAGACTAGGTTTATAAGTGAGAGTTTTTCCAGCAGTTACTGTCCCCAACCCATCTGTCAGATTGACCGGTAGACTAGGTTTATAAGTGAGGGTTTTTCCAGCAGTTACTGTCCCCAACCCATCTGTCACATTGACCAGTAGACTAGGTTTATAAGTGAGGGTTTTTCCAGCAGTTACTGTCCCCAACTCATTAGGTCTTGCCAATAAATGTTTAACAAAAAAGTTAAATTTGTTTTAACGACACCACTAGAGCACATTGATTTATTCATCATCGGCTATTGGATGTCGAACACATGGTAATTTTGACAGTCATAGAGAGGAAGCCTGCTACATTTTTTCATTGGTAGCAAGGGATCTTTTATACGCACCATCCTACAGATGGGATAGATGTTTAACAAGTAATTAATTAATTAATATGGACAATGGTGTCCCAAGTTTCAGACTGTAATTTTATCATTATAATTCTTTTGTGAAGACTTTTGATTGTTAAAATGTGAATTTATGGTATGTTGGGAGTTCAGTAATAATGGTCATGGTACATGTATTTGATCCAGTGACACAAATTACAACTAAGATTTGTTAATTTACCTGGGGTTTCTGTCTTGGACGAAAGAGCTTGCTTCGCAAGCTCTTGCGCCTACGACAGGCGTGCGCTACAACAGCTTGTTCTGAATGTGCACGTTAAACCCTATGACATGACATGACCTGGGGTAACATTGATGTTTAGGCTTCTAAATATACTCTTTAAATTACGGGTATTTTTTATATTTAAAATGGAGAGCTGAATGTATGCAACACTTTGTGTTTGTGTTTGTGTGTGTGTGTGTTCATACATGTAGATGGATCCACAAAGGGGTCACAGGAGTCCTCATAATCCTCTGGCCGCTTGTTTAAAGTGCTTTTTTTAATTAGCTTTTTTAAATTCATCATGAAGTCCTGGAAAAACATCTCTGAGCATCTTTGTCAAAATATTTAGGGTGCATGAGTGCCCCTCCCCCTCCCCACCCCCAACAGATCTTCCTTATCAGCTTCGACAAACTCAAATATACCATTTTTACAATTTTGTGACCCCTCCCAACACCCCTTTACAAAATCCTGGATCAGCTCCTGGTGTGTGTGTGTGTGTTACAGGGTTCTTATGCGTCCTGGAAATCCTGGAATGTCCTGGAATTCTGTGATTTTAGAATCCAGGCCTGGAATGTCCTGGAAAAAGCAGTAAATTTTATTGTGTCCTGGAAATTTAGGCCAAAAGTTTGGTGGTTTATTTTTCCTCAACTTTACTTTTGTTGTTCTCATGACCTGTCTACATTTAGACAACAATTTCTTCTAAAAACATTCATTGATTGAACATTTCATGTCCTGCAAAAATAAGAAAAAGTCCTGGAAATGTCCTTGAATTTCATGTTTTTAAAAGTCTAAGAACCCTGTATTACTGTCAAGTGAGTCTTTTCTCATGATGTTGACATGTACTGTATTGCCACAAGTCGTCGTTTCGTCATTCAAAATACATGTAGGTGCTTGTCTTTCATTCCATACACCTGGCCAGTTTTTCATATGCAAGTGTTAGTCATTCATTTATCCCATTATTCATTCATTCCACATTGCTCATGAGTGTGTAAATGTAGTTAGTCTTGTTCCAGAGTTTGGTTATTTTTGACATTAAGAGATACTTGCAAACAATCGATTATCAGTTTACTGATAAATTACAAACTTTTAAACAAAGTAAAAATATATTTTAACAGTACATGTACATACATGTATCTCTTGGTTGGCCAAGTTATTTTGCTGGTCAAAAGTATAAACATGTATTAAGGAGACATCACACTATACTAGTAGCTCATATTATACAAGAATAGTTGATTGCATGGAATTCATCAGAAATAACTGAAACCAAAGAAAGTCTTTGCCTCGCAATGAAAATGTTGGATCCGTCCCAGGATTTGTAGTGCCTTTGGGCAGGCTATTTGTATTAGCAAAGGGAAGAAATGTTGATTTAGTATCATGCATTAATGTTCAACGAAATTATAGCAATTAGGTTATTATTTTATTATAATGATAAATACATTTATCATATAATATCTTTTTTTTAGATCATGTACTTTAAGAATTTGATAACTTTGCAAATTAGATGTAAATTAGTCGAGGTCTCGGTAGTAGATTTATTAAGCAAACATACTTGGGTGACATAGTCATCAAATAAAAACATTTCAATGGCAATTTATACTAAAAGGTATCCAGTGTTCTTAAACAAAAATTTTTTTGGACATAACTTGTATTTTTATGTAAGGACATCCAAAATGGTGTCATTCAAGTTTGATGTCATTTCCATTAAAAAATACACCGCGCCACATATTCTTACATCATTTGAATATCTAGTAATGGCGGACTGGAATTAAAGTTCTGTGTACAGTTTACAAAAACACTTTGTATTAAGCTTGAGATTATATGATAAAGAGATTATTACCCTTGTGTATTTCGGTATCCTCAATATTATATATTACATTATTAGGAGGCTCGCTTAATACAATTTTTAAAATACTGGTAATAACCTCTATGTATCAGAAATGATGTTCGTGTAAATCCACCTTAATTGTTTTTTTTAATTACCATATGTTTCTATTACAATATAGCTTGGATTGTACAATTAAGAAAAACAAGAAGCTATTCCTCGATTTTTCTTCTGTATGTATGTTCTAGCCCATTTTATTTTATTTTTCTGTGGGTTTTTTAATTTTTTATTCTTCACCATTGATTATTTTCCTATAAATGTTTTGTATTACCATTTATGTGCTAAATAAAATTGCATTCAGTATTTACAGAAGTATGTAAGTTGATGTAAATTGCTCATTATGCTCCGGAATCAAATTTGACTATGATATGTTTTCATTGTTTTATGTCTTATCTATATTTTTCTTCCTGATTGGACAGTAAAACCCATGTTAGCCACCTGTAGTAGAAATATAAAAAAGTGACATATTAAGATACCTCTGTTTGATACAGGTTTGTTTGTAATGTATATATTCATGAGACCATATTATTTAACTACATGCATGCATGTTGGCCTCTTAAAGATGTAATACAATATGCACAAGTGCCATATTTAACTATTTTTACATTTACTTTTATTTTTTAAGTAATTACAAATTAATTAATCCCATACGTACACTGTAACTCAAGTATGTCTTAAATTGTCAGTTGTGTATACATTGTGTAATTAGTTTGGTTCAGTATGACTAGATTCTTATATTATCAGGTTGCAGCAACTTGTATAAAATCGGTGAATTAAAAAAATCTGGCAAGTTGAATGTTGACGGCCAACTACATGTATATGGCCATCAACATAAGTGTACGGGACTAGGGTGCATTGACACTATGATTAACACAGGTTGTGTTTGGTAATGGACGACTTAGGAGAGAAAAATGCGATCCATAAAGACAGGTGACTTCTTAACTGTGGTAGTTCGCCCTAGGTGTACTCTATTTTTATCTAGTCTTTATGAAGAAAAAATAAATTCTTATTTTACGAATGCACTCGACCCATTTTATTTACTGTTATATGGCATCGGACATGGTTAAGGACCACAGACGTTGAGAGATAAATCTGCTGTCACCACTACATAGGCCACTCTTTTTGATTAGCAGTAAGGGTTCTTTTATATGCACCATCCCACAGACAGGATAGCACATACCACAGCTTTTAATATACATTTACCGGTACTAGTCATGGTGCACTGGCTGTGACAAGAAATAGCCCAATGGGCTCACCGACGAGAATCCATCCCAGACCGACCATGCACCAAGCGAGTGCTTTACCACTGGGCTACATGTACGTCCCACCCCTTACCAAGTAAAAAGTGGAGATATAGGTATAAGCATTTAGATTAGTTGCTCACAAACTACAAGTCCTAGGTCAGTGAATATTTGGCTGTTCATCACAGTGCACTAGCAAGACATTTAATTTTAAAGGTTTTTGTGTGGGGCTTGTGTATTAAAGCGGCACTGTCTGGAATATTTTTATTATTTATAGAACAGAAAATCCCATTACGTTCAGTGCATATAAAGACGTCGCTGTCTGAATTTGTTTCACTACAGTGGCTTTTCCAAGTTAAAAATAAACCCAGAATTTTGAAAGTAGGACACAGTAGGAATGACTGCTAGAATCCGTAAGGTATTACAAAATGGCGAACATGGTAAGCATTTGATCATATGTGTTAATGATGACAACTCGCGAGTGAATTAAAAGTGCAGTTATGCTTGTATTTGAACTTAGAACTTGAATGTATACCATTGAAATTGTGGTACACCATGAACCAGTGCCCGACTATTGGTATGTTAAAGGCTCTAGTATGTACTGTCCAGTCTGGGAAACTATTTCTCCTGCCTCATCCTCCCACTTTTTTATGTACCACATGGTCACATATTTAAATACAAATCACTCATTCTGGCCAGTACACCACGACTGGTAAATTAAATGCTGTGGTAAGTGCTGTCCTGTCTGTGGGATGGTGCATATGAAAGATCCCTTACTACTAATGGAACAAATGTAGCAGGTTTTCTCTCTAAGATTACCAAATTATCAAATGTCGACATTCAATAGCTGATGATTAATATGTCAATGTGCTCTATTGGTGTTGTTAAACAAAACAAACGTCATTCAATTATATACATTGATATTATCTAGATATATTGGTCTAAAAAAATTTATTTTCAGTTTTGCTTAATTTACCACTCTGTATTCACTTGCACAATTGACACTGTTAGTATTTTTTGGTATAAAACAAATATATCGTTATGTCATGATAATGTTTGTACAAATGAAAACATTTGAAGTTTTATTTTATATTATTCTTGGTGTATAAATGCATGTTACTTGCACAGTATTTCACAAGAAGCATTGTTCTGTTAGCGTGTTGTTTACACAACTTTAAAATCACTTTAACCGCCAATCGGTTACATGGTGAACAATTAAATTTCTAAAATTAAAAGTACCCTATCGAAAGTCAAATACATGTTCATTTTAATCAGCAGTGTAGCATAGAATCATGATTCAAGTGTTTTAGGATTAGGTAGGTCCAACTCGTTGGTTATTAGAACTATATTCGCATAACGGAACAATTTGTTACCTAAGTAAAAATCACATGAACGGACTTTAGGTTACCTAAGATTTTGAAATATCGTCCCCTGTAAATCTGATTTGTACATTATGAACACTAGTTTTGATTTCATTCTGCTATTCAAGTGACTAGATCTAGCTCAGTGGATAGGTGCTCACCTTGAGGTGCATAGGTCATAGGATCAAACCACCACTCTGGACTCATTGTCCGATTGGGGTTTTCCTGTCCTAACCAGTGCCCCATGACTGGTATATCAAAGACAGTGGTATGTAATGTCCTGCCTATGGGAAAGTGCATATAAAAGCTTGCTTAACGCTAATAGAAAATGTATTGGGATTGCCTTGAAGACTATTTTTATTTGTTTTGTTTAAGGACATCACTAGAGCACATTGATTAAGTAATCATTGTCTATTGGATGTCAAACGTTTGGCAATTCTGACTAATGCAGTAAGGGATCTTTTATATGCACTTTACCATAGACAGGAAAGCACATTCCACGTCCTTTGACCAGTTGTGGTTCACTGGTTGGATTGGGAAAAAAACAACAATCAGCTGAAGGGATTCATTGAGGTGGTTCGATCCTGTGATATAAGCACCTCAGACTAGTTGTCAATCAACTGAGCTAAATCTCACCCCTCCTCTTAACACTATGACATTGTCTAAACAATTATTACAGAGATCCTGGATTTTACTTCAGTTCCAAAAATTTTAATTAACTGTACAGTGTCTCAGGGGTTTTCAACATTTGTCCAAAAAAAATCAATATTCTCCGTCCAAAACTTTGTTTCGACTGATACTTTGCCACAAATATTAAAATGTATGAAGTTTGACATCCAAGAACCAATAATTATTAATCAGTGGTGTTTCTGAACAAAACAAACTATTAATCTGAGATTCAAAGTTGTGTATCATAGTTCATATTTCTTCCATAATTTTATGTTCACATTTCATCATTCAATATCAACATTATTATGATGTGTGTAAATGTATAAACCATAGCAAGTAATGGATTTCAATGACTATGAAAGCACTTGAAGATTATGAAATGTTACCAAACCATAGATATATTATCTAACAAAGATGATTTTAAAAACATGCATATACACGTAATTGTTTATACCACATTTGAAAGGCAATATGTAGTGTCATCCATTGTTTCTAACGATGTGGTTCACAATGGAGTAGTTAATAAATTGTGATGTGTGTGTATGCCATCTTTATGAAGTCAGGTCTGAGGAAGCTGGCATAGTTCTTGAATGACATTATTTGCCATTTTCACACATTCAAGTTATGTATGCTTTTACAACATAATTTTTTTAAAATATACATATGTACACTAGATGTTGCAATATGTTTCAGAACAAGCAGATTCCAAAAATAAAACTTTATGTGCAATGCCTTTGTATCCAGTGTTCCAGTACTAATAAAGTGATTATAAATCACCCGTTCTTCTTCTTTTATTTGTCCTTAAAGGTAGAGTAAACACCAACACATACTGACACTTTTAACAAATGAAAAATGTGTAATTTTAGAATTAATAAAAAAACCCATGATTATTCCTAACTGGGGGCAGCCATTTTGTTCCATTTTTGTGACGTTCAGTGGTATACATGTCGCTTGGGTTGAAGTGATGTCAGCTCCATCCAACTTCTGTATTATGCAGTGTAAACAAATGCTTTAATTTACAAGGTGCTTTGTTTTCATCAACCGGACTTGTAAAACAACAAATGACTTGATAGTATAAAAAAACTATTTAACTAAATATATTTCAATTTGCATCAACATAATGAAATGGAGTTATAGTATTTTTTTCTTTTAAAAAATTTACCCCCCAAAAAGGAGCATATTATTAGTCCTGTTGGTAGGATACGTTCGAGTGATAATTTTATTTTATTTGGGATTACATAATTGGTAAGTTTTGTGATTTTAGATGGGAAAGTCTACTTAATCAAGGGTTTCACAGAATTACTTACAGTAATAAAGCAAGGCGGATGGTAAAGTCTTATCGCACAATATCCTGGGATCTTTTTATAGTGTCTAGACAGTGTCTGGGGACCCTCTCAATGTACACCTGCCAATCAAGAACCACAGGTACAGGCCACGGAAAGAAAAGACCAATTAACCTCTTGACTATTATTTCAGTATGTGGGTTAATTTATGTAGAAAACAAGACAGTTATTTCAACACTAACAATGGTGGTTTATTTTGTATAAAAAAATAAACCATACATGTATATACACATGTACATGTTGCTATGTTATTGGGATGAATATTATTACAGAACACAACGATGCATCCACAACAATCAGGTATGTTTTGTTTCTTCAGTTCGAAGACTAATTCCTGACGTTAGGTATTACGTAACCACCAGCTCGTCAGAGGGCGTATTCACTGGCATGATACAAAATGGCTGCACCCGTTGTATACAATAGCTGTCATATTTAACCGTTTTATTAATGAACTATACAATTATATTTGTTGATATTGAGCAATAATGTGCATTATGTATCGTTGAATATGCATACCAGTCCAAAAGCCTTGCTTTAGCATTCCTTTAACAACTACTATTAATAGGTAAGCTTCCAGGACCCTTAAAAGTCGGTTTAAATCTATTTATAAGGCAGTTAAGTTTAAATTAAAATCTCTCCACCCTCCCTCTCTCTCTCTCTCTCTCTGTCTCTCTCTCTCTCTCAACATAATCAATCTTGGACAAATTCACAGATGAGAGATTAAATCTAAACCATATAACAGAAGCACCTGCAATCGGACTTGCAAAATATTCTTAACTATGACCATAAATTCATTTTTATTTCATTAAAACAAATATATACAATATTCATAACAGCAGACAAATTTCAACTGTATAACAAATGATATCCATTCTTTCTTACTTTTTTGTGAAGAATATTAATACTTTCCTTCTGCATCTTCTACAATTCCTGAATGTGATGTGATTACACCTTTTATTATCAGCATATGTCATTTGTAATTTTATTTTAATGAATACACATCTTTAAACAATAACTATTTGTATTGAAGCAGGTCTTTGGTGAAGATATTAAATGGTGAGGGTTTTTTTCCCCTCTATTATTTTCTTAGAATACAAGCCACTGACAATTACAGAATACTTTCCAAAACATCTATTAATAATTTTCATTTCTTTGTGTTGTATCTGTATACTATAAATAGCACTGAACATTTTCAAAGTCGTCTCTTAAAATGTCACATGTGTGAAATGAAAACGGTTTCTACTGATCATGTTGGACAGTCGTATATATGAATGGCACGGTCGTCGGACACGGAAACAATCTTTGTTCCTTGTGAGTTGTACTTCGTACTCCAGACCTGAAAGCAAATGAAGTAACACTCAACAGAATATAAAATTAATATGAAGGACGGTGGAGCGGGCTTAGCTTGGGATGTACAGACACATTTGCCAAATTATTTGCATGTATTAAACTTATAACATTTAAAAAAATAAAAAGTTATTTTTTTTAACACAATACTAGTTATTACATGACATTACTTCGCTAAATAAAAATCAAATTCGCTAATTATTTTTAAAATATGCAACTGAGCTAGCCCTGGTGGAGAATCATGGACCGGTATGCACCTATTATGAGGCAAGCAAGAAAAATATCACAGGTGTCAAAACTAGAATAAACTGTCTTTTAAATATTAGGTACAACAGGTGTGTGAAACAAACATGGCAGCCAGCAAAGTTCAATGGCTATTTTAACTTTAAAGATGACTACATTTAACAAAATTACATTACAGATTAATTATGTTGTTGATGGTGGTGATCGACTTAAGTGGCGATTAGTTGCACAGACTTGTTGCATTCAATCAAAATCTTACTGTACGAACACCTAAATTGTGTTGGGAGTCGTACCAATAAGAACATGTCCTACTTCACATGAAACAAGTCAGTGCGACAAATCGCATAATGTTAACTCCTCTTTTACAGCTTACTTTAAATAAGCAGTCTCCTACATTAAAATATGGGCCATCTTGGGTCCAAAACACTATCCAGTGAAACGTCTGTAAATCCGAATTCCTTCAAAACTGGAAATGTTTCGTGGTCCCCGTTTAAATATCTGTGCAGAAGACAACCTCTCTAAACCAGATACATCTTAAAACCAAACATTTTACTTGGTCCTGAGGTTGTTCTGTTTAAGAGGACTTTCACTGTACAACGAAACCCTTCAAAACTGGATCCTCGAAAAATATGAATTCCCTCATAATCTGACTACCTCTTAAAACATGGGTTTTACTTTTGTCTCTTGGTGTTTGGTTTAAAGGGCTTTCACTGTATTTGAATTTATAATTTATCTATACAACATATACAGTGAAAACTTCTCTATACTGGACACTCTTTAGACCAAGTAAAGAAACTGGTTTTAAGAGGTATCTGGTTTTATAGAGGTTCTCTCCTGCACAAATATTTTAAAATGGACCATGAAAAATGCCCAGTTTTGAGGGAATTTCAGTTTACAGAGGGTCCAGTTTTGAGTTTTCACTGTAATTTATTAAAAAAACCTGCATGATGAAGATAACTACTGTACCTGGTCGGTGTGCTCGTGAAATGTGTGGACACATTGACGTGTTCCAGCATTCCAAACCTTCACCGTTTTGTCAGAAGACCTGCAGAATGATAGGATTCAGATATATTATATTTGTATAGGGGAATATATGTATGGCATAAGTAATGCATATTATGTGTATTTACTAACAAACCTAACGTGGAGCAATTAAAAATGAACTGGAACTAGTAAGCCTTGTGTTATTAAGAAATAAATGAAAAACAGATAGCTTTATTTTTTAGTAATTGAAAAGGAAATTTGTGTTTAACATGTACTTGTACCTCAACACATTGTAAACGATGGCTACTTGGTGCAACATGGTTGTTTTGATATTTGGAAGAGAGGAAACCCATTGTCACAACAAAGGCCAATTCTACCAAAACGAAGCAATGCATCTTTTATACGCACTTGTCCACAGGCAGGACAGTACATGACACAGGTTTAAGTCGGTCAATTTTTTTTCTTTTTTCGACGCATTCAACACATTATAAGTACAGTTATATCGGCGTCGGACATATGGTTATGTCAAGAAAAACACCCAGTGGTTAGCTGATGGGGATCGATCCTAGACCGACCGGCCATCAGGCGGGCACTGTACCACTGGGCTATGCTGCCCGCTGTAGTCGGTCAAGGTGCACTGGCTCTGATGATAAAACAAAACGAGGGCAATAGCTCCTAAAACAATAGCTCCTAAAAAGTTTAAGTTTCTTTTGTTTAACGACACCACTAGAGCACATCGATTTATTAATCATCGGCTATGGACATCAAGTATTTGGTAATTTTGGCAAGAGGTCCTAATGCCCATTGTAACTCATGTAAGCTCTCTACCACAGAGAAAATGTACATCCCACCTAGGTATGCCACCAGGGATGGTTTTGGAGGCTGAGATGAATAAACCCCTGTTTGCCAATTATTTATTTTTTATTTTTACAGGTCTTTGCCTTCAAAAAATTATTAT
Source organism: Dracogyra subfuscus (assembly GCA_016106625.1). Lineage (NCBI taxonomy): Eukaryota > Metazoa > Mollusca > Gastropoda > Neomphalida > Peltospiridae > Dracogyra > Dracogyra subfuscus. The sequence goes on along the minus strand of JAECMU010046808.1, from coordinate 12,769 downwards.
TAGCCATAAAATGTATTAGGTCATTTTGAAAGTTGACCCCTTTCAAAAATTCCTCTTGATGCCCAAGTCGCTCCCTATACTGTAATGATAATCTGGACATTCATGTGGAGTTGAGCTTACCCTGTTACAAAGTGTGTGTTGTCTGGACAGAAGTCAACACTCAGTACCCAGTCTCCATGACCAGATAATGTTCCAGCAGGGTTGGCATGTTGACTGAAATAAAATTATAGTGTAAAGGAGAGTTCATTTTAAACATTTTAGAAAAACAGAAAGTTGCTTTTGTATTACACATTAAAAATTCATAAAATGACAGTTCTTTTCTTAAAACTGACATAAACCTTAAGCATTATAAAAGAAATTAGATTCTTTAGACATTATTCATTTCTTATGCATAAAAATAGATTAGCTTTTGATACAATACAGTACAAAGAAAAAAGAAAGAAAGAAATGTTTTATTTAATGATGCACTCAACACATTTTATTTACGGGTATATGGCGTCAGACATATGGTTAAGGACCACATAGATTTGAGAGGAAACCCGCTGTCACCACTTCATGGGCTACTCTTTTCCGATTGGCAACAAGGGATCTTTTATTTGTGCTTCCCACAGGCAGGACAGTACAAACCATGGCCTTTGTTGAACCAGTTATGGATCTCTGGTTGGTGCAAGTGGTTTACACCATACCCATTTAGCCTTGCAGGGCACTCACTCAGGGTTTGGAGTCGGTATCTGGATTGAAAATCCCATGCCTCGACTGGGATCCGAACCCAGTACCTACCAGCCTGTTGACCGATGGACTAACAACAACACCACCGAGGCCGGTCAATACAGTACAAAACTGATAAGCATTTTTTATTTTTTAAATCAACTGTAGACTTATGGCTGCTTTCACATCAAATGTTTAGTTAACATTACTGAATATTTTTAATTGTTTGTTTTTTTAACGACTATTTAATCTGAGAAATGTATTCCTTCCTGCTCCCTGGTACTCCCTCCCAGTGTAGAATTAAATAAAATAGTGTGGAATTAATTAATGTTTAAAAACATCGATGGACAAAATAATTGTTAACTGTGGACTAATTTGAGGGATAGGAGGTGAGGAGGGAGAAAGTCTGTTTTGTTTACGACATCACTAGAGCATAATGATTAATTAATCATAGGCTACTGAAAGTCAATCATTTAAAAATTCAGAGGACAGGGCTTTAGATCTCACTAATTTGGGCACAACGGGTACTCTTTTTTTTTCTAAGTACAGGAAGGTCATTTTAGGTCAATACTATCATTATAAGAGCAACTAGAGAGTTGTCAATATTCAGAAATGCATTTCTAGCTGTTTTAATGAAAATAAACTTAATATTTCAGTGGTTCTGAGGTGAGATATTTTGAGGTCAGTATGTTTATACTTAATTTGGGCATGATTATTTTGGGCATCTCTATTTTGGGCACAATGTTTATCGCCTCTACTTTAATGCAATCTAAAGCCCTGGAGAAAATCCATACATTTTCCCATTAGCAACAAAGGTTGCTTTATATGCACTTTCCCACATACAAGACCGCACATACCACAGCTTTTGATATACCAATCAAAGAATGGGTGAAAAAACAAAGGGGTTCCCTAAGGAGGTTTGATCCTTGACCCAACAACCAAAGTACCTCAGGTGAGTATTTAACTGAATGATAGCAGGCAGCATAGCCCAGTGGTACAGTGTCCGCCTGATGTGCGGTCGGTCTAGGATCGATCCCCGTCAACTAACCACTGGGTTTTTTCTCTCGACATAACCATATGTCCGACGCCGATATAACCGTAATTATAATGTGTTGAGTGTGTCGTTAAAAATATAAAAAAAATTAACTGAATGGGAAGCCAGGTTAATGACTGGAAAAGAAAGATTATTTCACTGGGGGTTTTAAAGGTCAATCTACTGAAAACGTATTCGATGATTCAGTTAATATGGGAAAGAAAACTTACAATGTAATCATCACTTACACATCATATAATTTTATGTGACTGTCGTCAGATACTGTAACAAGGAGCTGAGAGTCTGGAGAGAAGCATAATGACCTGATGGGCATAGCATGACCTGTGTAGAAAGACAGAAAAAACAACATATTAGATGTCAACTGCTGAACGGATCTGGCTTGATTATAAAACTTTTATAGAGTCCAAGACTCGAAACTCTATTAGAGTATGAGATACGAATGTCATGGCAACAACATACAAACTGCATTAATGTGACATCATTAAAACATTGTAGTTTAGACTCTACCGTTTTAAAAGCATGGGCTGTTTATGTACATGTAGCTTGGCTTAGACTGGTTGAGAGCTTACATTATTAAATCATAACAAACAACATATGTTTTTGAATGTTGGTTACAATATTAACACCACATAAAATTATTATTATTGAGGCATTTTTGTAGTAAAGCCTTGACATTTTATAAGTGATTGATAACGTGCCCCAAACTAATTAATTGGAGAAAACTAGCGTGTGTGAGGGGGAATACACTTGTTTGAAAAGAACAATTATTTCGTCTATTATATGTAATTAGTAATTTTTTTAGTGTTTAGTGTTACCAATGCATGCTGGTGGCATACTGAGAAAAAGGAAAGGTTCATTGAAAACCTAAAATTTGTTTTGTTTAACAATACCACGAGAGCACAATAATGTTTTAGTCATCAGCTACTGGATGTTAAACATTTGATAATTCTGACTCTCAGTCACTGGCTGGGATAGAAAACAAATACAATCAGAGAATGGGTCCACCGCGCAGTTTCGATCCGATGACTCGAGCACCTCAGGTGAGTGCTCTACCAACTGAGCTACAAGCTACTCCAACTAACATTACAGATCTACAAAAATGTACATGTATGTTAAGGTGGTTTTGGGTTCAATACAAAAATACCCAATGTTTAAGCCAACCTTCTAATGTGTGTATTAGTTTTCCTGTTGTGATGTCAAAGATATTCACAATACCATCTAAAGCTCCTGATGCTATAAACCGACCATCTGGACTCTGAAATGAAAAAGAAATTACTTTGATAAGGTCTTAGTATGGCAAACTAATATATGTTCATATCCTAAGACAAACAGGCATGATAAAAGTGTTGTACAAGAAAAATTGGGACAAAAGATTATTTTAAAACCACCATCAAATTCCTCATTTAAATCTCTGACCAACAAATACTTTAATCAAAGATTAAACAAAAGTTTTAATGCCTGCAGGTTGCTCTATTCTATACCAAATAGAATCCCATAACATGAATGTGATACCCATTAAAAAATAAAAGTTGAAACGATTTTTTAAAATCTAAAACCTCTATACAGTATATTATACATAAATAAATGTAATTTTTCAATATTTGGTAAACATTATTTGTTTTTTAAATCATTCAAAATTTTAAAAACTCACATCTCTGCGTAGACGACAATATTAAAGTATATAAAAATACTACACGCGATATATCATACACATTTTTACCCATAAACATAAATACAACATCTCATTTCATTTCAACTTACTTTCATGCTTATATCCAATTAAGGTTCAAGCATACTGTCCTGGGCACACACATCAGCTATCTGGGCTGTCTGCCCACGACAGTGGGTTAGTTGTTATTGGTTAGTGATTAGTGAGAGAGATGAGTGTGTAGTGGTCTTACACCTACCCACTGAGTTATTAAAACTCACTCTGGGTGGGAGCCGGTACCAGGCTGCAAACCCTGTATCTATCAGCCATATTTCCGATGGCTTAACCACGACACCACCAGGGCCACTCACCTTCCTCAAAGTACTAAACTGGTACTTTGGAAACGGAAGAACCGTACATAGACATACTTACATAAGCAACACTCAGTGTGAATTTACAGCGAGTATCTAGCGAGGTTTCCTTTCTTCCAGAGTCAATTCCAAACAAATTGATTTTGCCCGTGTGACTTCCTGAAGCCAGGAACCTGGAGTCTGGTGATATTCCTATAGTCCAAGCATCAACTGAGAAAGAAAATGAAAATAAAACCCATAAATATATATCAGTGAGTTAATATAGGTCTACTGAAGTATTGCTGCAAAGTATGTATTATAGACTATGGCAGCCCCAGTCCCATGGCTAGTGATATTCAATGTTGGGCTAGTAAATAACTACTATTGCCAGGGCTAGTAAATAACTACTATTGCCAGGGTTCATGCGACCAGGCGAAGTGAACCCAAACTTTGTTCTAACCAGCCTGACTTCGCCGCACTGTAGGACAAAGTTTTGAAAATAGCTATCATTTGCAATGTACACAATCATGGATGAATGATGCTGAACCTGAGGAACACCTAATCATAGATAATATTTAAGTGTGAATAGCTGACGCATTTGAAGAGTCGCTGGCGCCACAAACTCATGCGACAGGCTAATAGAAAGATGGTCTAGCTCAGACAACACTGATGTCTGGCATTAATAGTTGGGAGTCATAATTTAGTTTGACGTAGACTTTGTCATAATCAATAAATTCACCATACAAAACAGATGTCAAAATAAAATTATGTAAACAACAATGACAAGATGCAGCAGATAAGCAATGTTCACAGCTTCACGGATACTAGTACCCATTCTGTCTGACAGCTCCACAGTGTATTAAGAAACTGTGATGGAAGAAAGCATTTAATTGCCTTTGGGTAATCTCAGCTTGACCATGGTAGATTAATCTACTATGACAATACTCTGCATGGAGTTGGTATTAAATTAAATGAGAAAACAAACTTGTAAGAGAATTAATTCTAAATTGTTAAATTAGTGCTTTTCAATTACATTTGATCATTTCTAAAGAAGGCGACATGTGAAAAGGTAATGTGTTTTTTAAACCTATAGAGCACATATCCATCAATTAGAAGTACCGATGGAAAATAAAATAAAATAAAATACAGATTGTAAAAGTTGCACCTGTATTAAGATAACCTCTTTTTTTTTTGGGGGGGGGGGGGAATGGAATTAAAAATTCAAGTCTCCCTGTTGTTAAAAAGTTTGCCCTCTAAAGTTTGAGAGAGAAGTGACTTCGCTCTATGATTTTGACCTCATGTGACATATCTGATTATTACTATTTTATTTAGTAAATATTTAGTAAAGTAGGGCTAATGAATTTTTGAAACCACTGATCTCATGATTAGTGGATTTGATAAAAATTCTAGAAGCCCTGAATGTATGTACACAAATAACCCTTTCTTAAAAGATAATTGTGTGTAATATGAATTACATTTCAATATCAAGTGTACAATATGTATATCGAACCAAATAATTGTTTCTAAAACTGAAATACCTGAGCATGGTTTCTGCTGTGTCAAATACAGATACTGAATTAAAAATTGAAGATGAAAATATATACTAAATAATACATTTTTCAAGAAAATAATTTGAGAATTTAACATATTTAATAAACCTTTGATTGAATTCTGCTCACCAAAATGCAAGTAATGGCTTGGTTTTTAAAAAGATAAAATTATGGCAAAACAAATTAATAATTGTGTTCTACTATGTATCATTTTAATATCACAGAAAATGGTTGCAGGTGATCAACAATAAAGTGACCACTACTACTGCTAACTGATCTCACAATACTGACCAGTACAATTATAAGCCAACTACAAAACATTAGTAAATATTATGCAGGGATTCTAGAATTTTATAAAATTCCACTAGCCATGGGATCAGTGATTTTAAAAATGTACTAGCCATGATTAAAAATTCACTAGCCCTACTTTAAATAAATACAATTTTACTAATAGTAATAACCAGATATGTCACCTAAATAGGAAGACTGACCTTAAAAATCCTTAGATTGGGGTGTAAAGAGGGGGCAGGATACTCATATTTACAAAAAAAAATGTAACTGCAGCATTTGACAGGGGCTTTTCCACTAGCCATCGGGCTAGTTATAGTAATTATTTACTAGCCCAGTACTGAATATCACTAGCCATGGGAGTGGGGCTACCATAGTCTAGAAGCCCTGTATTATGTGTGTAAATTATATGCATATATAGATATATTATACACATGTGAGTTTGAAGTATAAATCTCTATATATCTGTCTGTAAAAAAAATACAGTACCTGGGCCTGCATCAATACTTTTAGCCAGTTTTCCCGATTCCAGATCCCAAACTTTGATGTGTCCATCCAGACTTGCAGAACATGCCACTGAGTGTGTTAAGGAGCATTTGTCATTACTAGAAGTTTACTACCTAACAGTTTATATATTAATAATCCAGATAGCGTACAAAAATGTGTTATCTTAGACCTTGTCATGAAAATAAAAGTTGATGGATGCAATTAACTGTTCCTATCTTCACATAACTACGTTAGTGGAACAATTAATTGCACCCATCAATTTTTTTTGTTTAAGATATTATACTGACACCATATAAATTCACATGCTAAGGGGAACTAAATATTACTGTCCTTGAACTAGTATCAAGGGAGTGATGGGGAGCATGAGCAAGGTCTTTAACTTCTAAATCACTAGAATGTCAACAACACATTAATAAACACAGATCTTTAAGGTGCTATCGAAGTCTCAGTTTGAAACCCACCAAATACAAATAATTGATGGAGAAAATTCTCACTGTATCATATAATATAAAATTATTTACGAAATGCAAAATATAAACTCACAAACCAGTACACTTGAAAAAGAATAAAATTAATGGAAATTTCCAGGGCTTTTTCCCTCCATTTTCCAGGACATGAAATGTTCAAACAATGAATGTTCAAACAATAAATTGTTGTCAGAACGTAGACAGGTTATGAGAACAAAAGTAAAGATGCGAAAAATAAACCACCAAATGTTTTGCCCAAATGTCCAGTACACAATAAAATGTTATGCTTTTTCAAGGACATTCTAGGCCTGGATTTTAAAATTACAAAATTCAAGGACATTCCAGGATGTGCAAGAACCCTGCAAACACATGACTCATTAGACTGCGGAATGACCTACATTTAATTACACTAGGTCACTACCGGTAGTATATATTTTTAACCTCAACTACATATAATATAAATGCATATAACCAGAACATATGATAGCAAATTAAAGAATACAGGTTCCCTCTGGGTTTATGTCAACTGACAAAACACCCAACTGATGTCCTTCCAGTACATGCCTCAATTCTAATTTGTCATCTGTCCTGCAAAAAAAGAAACCCAACACAAATCAATACCAGAATATGTATAAGTTCCATAGTAAGGTATCTTAAAAAATACATGTAACAGTTACAGTAAAAAAAACCACATATACATATACAGTGGACTCTGTCTAAACCGGATTCTGTGTAATCCGGATCTGTGTAAAGCGGTCCATTTCTAAAGTTCCGCCCAGCCACAATACACATACATGTATACAAGTCCATTTAACACAAAAAATAGCATACATAAATTTTGTTATCAATCAAACTTCACCCACTGAAATAACAAAGTATAGCAAAACCAATTAAGCACTTACCATTTCCATACTTTGACAGTATCATCTAGAGAGCCTGTAATGATGTTATCTGTGCCTTCTTTCTCATTCCGTGCCCAGGCACAACTCCAGATACTGTCATCATGAGCTACAATTACATGTATTAAACGTACACACAATAAAGTACACATGAACATATACATAGTTACATGAACATACAAAGATTAAGAAAGATATGTGTGTGCTAAATGAAAATAGAAGGTCTTACCAAACACAATTTATTTTGAATGGCTCTAAAACCTTTAAGTTAATAAAAACAACTTATTTAAATGAGTTAAAACTGTATATATGTATATAGTTAAATTTAAAGAAGGCAGGGAAAGATTCTTTCTTTAACTACATGTGTGTACTTACTGAACACATTTGTTATTTATGGTTAAGAACAACACGTCCAAATGTTAAATATTGATAAATAATGAATGTACACCAAGTGTATACATTTTGCTCTTATTGATCTTTACTGACAGCATTTTATCCAATTCTTATGGCACAAGTGCTGTCGGTAATGATGGCAAGTGTTGTCAATGTCATTATTAAGCTTGAACCCTGTAATATGAATTTAATCTCTCATGTACACTGGCAGCATACTCAAGATAGTCCATTCAAAAACTGATAAAACGTGTTTTTAATTAAAATTACACAATCATGTGAACATAAGTACATGTTTAATATGTACAATATATACACACATGTAGTGTAAACAATGGTAATGGCCAGTACATAAGAAAAATTACCTTGCTCTTGCTTAAAGACAATGGAATACTGCAAACAGAAAAAAAAAAAAATTATTAATAAATTATAAGGCATGAACAAAGCAGAAGCTAGGTTTTGTTTTATAATACCACAAGATTTGTATACACCTCATTCACCTGCATTCATAGATCTACATGTATAACAAATTACATGTATGTAGGTATACATCATACATAGATGCATTCAAACACACACATACATGTATACATATATACTGGGGCCAGGGTTTTTTGGGGGGAGGGGCAACTGAGTAGTTAATAGTTTAAACATCTTTTTATTCATGTTTCTATTATGCTTTCCAATTTCATGTGAATAAGTTAAACAGGTTACAAGTTAACCACTACATTTTAAAATTTTAGGTCATGCAGGTTTTTTTCTTCAGAAAACCTAAATTATTTATTTATTTTTAAAATTCCATTCATCTCTCATGGCTCTACAGGTTGAGATAAATGTTCACTAAATAATACTATTACTAATAACACTAAAGAAAAAAACACATTATACCCATGTACATAAAGAAAAAAAAGAGTGGAAAAACCAGATCATCACATTTTTTTTAAAGGTACTATTACTATAGGGGTTGGGCTCTTGGAAAAATTGTTTTTCACCCTTATATAAAGTTTGTTGTAATTTATCAGAAGTTTGAGCTAGTGCTTTATTTTGGTGGGCCAGTGGAATTTACAAACCACAGGGCCAGTGGCTTTTAAAAACAACTGTCTTAACAGGCAAAGGATCTTTTATATGCATCATTCCACAGACAGGATAGTACATACCACGGCTTGTCACACCAGTTGTGGAGCATCGACGGGAATTGATCTAAGATCAATCGCACATTAGGCAATCGCTGTAACACTGAGCAACATCCTAAGATGCAAGATATACTATCCTACTTCCTGCAGTTATATTATAGCCACAGCAGAAGCAAGTAGACATGGGGGGGAGGGCGCTGAATGAAATTAAAAGTGAAAACCACAAAGTTTCTAGTGAAAGAAAGAAAGTTTTTATTTAACAATGCACTCAACACATTTTATTTATGGTTATATGGCGCCAGACATATGGTTAAGGACAACACAGATTTTTAGAGGAATCCTGCTGTCGCCCCAAGGGATCTTTTATTTGCACTTTCCACAGGCAGGATAGCACAAACCATGGCCTTTGTTGAACCAGATATGGATCACTGGTTGGTGCAACTTGCAAGTGGTTTACACCTACCCATTGAGCACTCACTCAGGGTTTGGAGTCTGTATCTGGATTAAAAATCCCATGCCTCGACTGGGATCCGAACCCAGTATCTACCAGCCTATTAACTGATGGCTTAACCATGACGCTACCGAGGCAGCAAGTTTATATGGAGTTCGGAGTAGGCCCCCTCAGTATTGGAGTCCCTGTAACATTTTAAAAACTAGATGTCCTGAAATGCAATTTCCTGCATTCTACAAGTAAAAATAATCTCTGTCTTAAGATTTACTACTAACAATATTTTGTATTAACATTTACTGGGTAGGGAGGTGGACATTTGGACAGTTATCAATCATCAATGCTCTCCGAAGGTCAGACCAATCTATATAAATAAATGGCAATGTTGGAGTTTCAAGGTAAAATAAACAAATAAAATGACACATCAAAATAAGTAGTAGAATACTATTATCACTATAAGTATAATGGATGGTGAATTGTGATTGGGGCGAGATGACCAATCATGGGGCGAGCTGACTATCAATCGACAAAAAGGTAATACACGGTAACACAACAAATTCGACAAAAGGTAATACACGGTAACACAACAAATTCGAGTAATTTTAAGCTCGTTTGACATTATTCTCTGCATTTAAATTCAATATGCATGTTCTTTTTTTTAATTATACACATTGTTTCTTGAAGTATAGCTCATAAACCAAAATAAACTATCGCACAATGATATTACCGAGCTCATTTTTGTACAAGCGCAAACTGTTGTTGTCCACAAAGCAACATGCAAGATAATTTATATAAATTGACAAATTAACGGAAGAACATGGAATTAAAATAATAAATATATCAAACAGGTAAATGTGTCATGTATAATATGCTAAAATAAATAACCTATTAAATATGTTTATATACAAATATAAATCAGTTTGTGAGTATAGTGTTACTTATGTATTATTCATCAATCCTTATTTCAATTAAATACCGTTTTTCGCAAAATTCCAGAAGCACCTGTCATGGCGTAGGTTGATAACAACAAATCCATTCACCATTTGATTTATTGAATTTGAGGTTATTTGCTTCATTATGTTTATTGTTTGTTTATAGAAATAGTATTTTGAGTGTTGTACCGTGTTATTCAATGTATTTGACTTTAGTATAAATCATTTTTTTTAAATCTTTTATTTTGTAAATAACCATTCACCATGTAACATGTTAGGCATGTTCATTGTGGTATCGTTTGTTTCTGTTTTAAGTTTAACGACACCACTAGAGCACATTGATTGATTAATCATCGGCTCTTGGGCGTCAAACATATAGTCATTTTAGAAGAACTTTCCTTTGGCACTGTCACATATAAAAAAATGTTTAATGAACATTATAACTAGTAAACTACTTACAAACAGAGTTATGTATAAAACAAATTATAATTTATACAGCTGAATTATATGATCTTTAAATTACAGACCTCAGTATAATGTCTGATATAGAAGAAGTCCCACTGGATGATGTTGTCCCTGTGATACCTGTTGTTGAGATCTCCACTCACCAGCACCGATCATCTCACCGCCCCAGATCACCCACTCATCACAGGTCGTCATCTCGATCTAGGAGGTCACCGGTTTACTCTGATCGCGGCGATTATTCGGATGAACTTACAGAGTAAGCCAGTTGTTATTTCACACAGATTACACAGATAAAATATGTTGTTTGTGACTGAAAATTAGACATTCCAGGCTACATGTGCAGGGCTCGACCTTAGCAGTAGCCCAGGATGTTTTAGCTACTGATTTTTCATTGGTTTACCAGATGTCTAAAGCTGGTAGTATGCCGGGCTATTAGCTTTTGTTTTGTACATCCAGTTTCTAGGCAGTCAACAAGATGCTTAAACATCTAAAAAAGAACACCCATCGAAAACATTTAAATAAAAATGAATAATTTTAATTTTTTCTTTAATTGTTTTTAAATTTATGAAAATTATGTGGCTACCATATTTCATAATCTGGTAGCCCAGTCGGCTACTACTGAAAAAAGTTAAGGTCAAAGCCTGCATGTGGCTCTGGGTATGCAGAAAATGTCTGTTATTTCAAAAAGTGCAGAAATCCACCATTATTTTTCAACAAAATATAAATCATAACATGAATTTTCTTTTGCAAAATTAAAATAAAATTTGCCAGTTGTGTTTAAAATTCTCAGCTGGCATATTTGGCAAGTGGCAGATCGAGTTGACTGTGCATTGAGGCCTCTGAAAATTGTAAGAACGATCAATGGTTTTATTTGTTCAAATAAAAACTCGGTCTTTGTTCGCACATTAAATTTTATGACATCATCTGCATGGTCATGACATGCAACACACCAAAAAATAGATGATGTGGTTTTGCTTAACTGATAAATGGTTTATTATGCAAATTTAAAATTCTCAAGAGGCCTGACATTTTTAGGCATCTTGTTTTAGAGGCCTGTTCAAAGTTATGAACATTTTCACGAGTACGATGTGTATTTACTATGTGCTGGTGAGAGGAAATAGTTCTAATGCTAGTGTATGCTTTTAAGGTACTAGTATATGCCAAATATCTCAATGTGTCAACATTCCAAATATACCTAACTTTGAATGTTACATTTAATAAGACGACACTTGCCATTCTTTGGCGATATTTATGTATGTGATTAAATATAAAAACTCGGCTCGATAATTTACTATAAATATACAGTAACACATGTTTTGTTTGTTAATAAATATTTCATTTTGGAATAGGTGGGAAAATGGCATAATACATAAATGTAGCAACCTTTATGTGCAACTAGTGACTGCTTTTGTTAATAATTATGGTCAAACAGTCATTCTAGAGTTGTATCCCTTTGATTGTGTTATATGTATGTAGTTACATTTGAAGGTAGCACTAAACTAGATAATTTCTAGCTGGGTCAAAGTTTGAGGTGCACCCAAGTTTTGATAGAGACGTTAACACCACAAATCCTGTGATTGGTTATAAATATGTACGTGTTGGTTGTTAAACAAATTAGTTTCATCTGGACTAAAAATGTATGCAATTTATTTCATCTAGTACTGCAGTTACTAACTGTAAAAAAAAAAGTACTAACATTTTATTCGAAACTAGGGGTTTTGTAAAAACATCTGGTTATACCAAAAATGAGCTATGAAAGGTACCATTTTCTTCAGTTAATACTTTGAGATAGGGCTTGTTGTACTGATATTTATGTTATGGGTCATAATTTGGTTGATATATTGCATATAGTATTTTTTGCATATATATACAGTATTTCCTGGTGACCATGCCAATCCATTTCTTGAAAAAAGAATTGTGAAAACCATGG
>JAECMU010046759.1:0-24999 GCA_016106625.1 Dracogyra subfuscus | reverse complement strand
AGCGACAAACGTCTGGGGAACGTAAGCCTGATTTGACAGATAGGTGATGCTGGACAGTGTGTTACGCATTTTTGTAAAAAATATAAGGCAAACACAGATAATATTAAATACTGTCAGATAATGTTCCTAGATGTTTACAGTTTGCCGTCCACGGTCTGTCGTTGAGCTGCTTTACCAATGGCAGTGTTATTTAACCGGCAGCACAAAAGTGCCATCAGTGACGCCCCCAACCGACGGCAGTTTATACGTCACCGACGGCAATTGCCGTCGTTGCCGCCGTTAAGTTCAAGCCCTGTCAAACTGGGTAATCTGATGGTTGTAATTATATAGATAATATTAAAGTGGCTACTATATTGATAACTATAATTTATCATATAATATCTTACATTTTCAGTGCAATCGAAGTATGTGATATTTTTCTTGATGACATACTTTAAGAATTTGATAACTTTGCAAACTAGATGTAAATTAATTGAGGTTACAGCACTAGGTTTATTGACATTTAAGCAAACGTACTTTGGTGACACTCCATAATTGACGTATGCATTCATATTCCTTAAATAAAAACATTTCAGTGGCAATTTGACACTGAAAGCTGTCCAGCGTTCAGAAAACAAAAAACGTTAGGCCCTAATTTGTTTTGATGTAAGGACATCCAAAATGACATCATTCGAGTTTGACGTCATTTCCATTAAAAAATACAACGCACCACATATTCTTAAGTCATTTGAATATCTAGTAATGGCTGACTGGAATTAAAGTTGCCTGTACAGTTTACAAAAACATGTTATATAAAGCTTGAGATTATATGATAAAGAGATTATTACCCTTGTGTATTTCGGTATCGTCAATATCATATATTAGGAATACAAATGATGTATTATGCTTGCCAGAGGCTCGCATAATACAATTTTTATTCCTAATATATGATATTGACAATACCGAAAAACACTCTGGTAATAACCTATATATATAATAACACTTTCTATTATTTCTCTTTGGCAGATTTCATTTGAGATAAAAATTCCAAAAGACATTGTAACACTGGACAATATTGAACTGGCATTGCCCGCGAGTCAAGAAAGTGTCAAGAAGGACCCGGTACAGTCTGAAAAGAAAGCTGATCATAAACCTGCATCCAAGAAAGATGAGAACCGAAAGTCACTGTCTGTTCCACAAAAGACATCACAACCACCGGCTAAAACTGAAGACAAGTGGACGACCCATCGTGTGACTGAGATCTCGATGGAAGTCGATGAGGACATTGGGGACCCTTCAAACATCGCCGTGAAGATGGTAGTCACAAACGAGGATGGTCGCTCCCCACCCCACCTTCAGATCAACCACACCATCATCGAGTTTGAGGAGGAAGAGTATTTCACTGACAAACAACTCCCCCAGCTCCCAGCCAACACCCGCTCGCGGTCCATGCTCTCGCTGGCCCGCACAAAGATGATGTCGCTCGTCAACGTTAAGTCTAACGTGATCCAGGATCATTTTGTCATCAACATCTGCAATGCTGCAATCTCTCTGTTGCCATCAGTGGTCGTAGCAGACATCTGGCCACTGTTTGTAAGCGAGGAGAAGTGCAAGGAGATAATAAAGCGACAGCAGCGTATCTACCCGTTCACGTTCAACCTAAAGGAGGCATGGCAGACCCTTGAGAAGACGACGCGTAAAGACGACATGAAGAGGATGAGGTCTATCCACCGGGTTGTTGATGAGTACGAAGTGATGGGACTCACTGACAGTGAACTTCAGGTGGGTATCAGTGGATGGATGAATGGATGGATGGATGGATCTATAGATGGAAAGAAGGAAGTATGACATGAAGAGGATGGTGTCTATCCACTAGGTTGTTGATGAGTACAAAGTGATGGGACTCCCTGATAATGAACTTCAGGTGGGTATCAGTGGATGGATGAATGGATGGATCTATAGATGGAAAGAAGGAAGTATGACATGAAGAGGATGGTGTCTATCCACCGGGTTGTTGATGAGTACAAAGTGATGGGACTCACTGATTGTGAACGTCAGGTGGATGGATGGATGGATGGGTGGGTGGGTGTATGTATGGAGAGATGGAGGGAGGGAGGGAAGGAAGGACGACATAAAGAGGGTGAGGTCTATCCACCAAGTTTTTGATGAGTACGAAGTGAAGGAACTCACTGATTGTGAACGTCAGGTTGGTTGGTGGGTAGATGGATGAATGAATGGATTGATGGATGGATGGATGGAAGGAAGGAAAGACGACATGAAGAGGATAAGGTCTATCCACCGGGTTGATGGGACTCACTAACAGTGATCTTCAGGTGGGTATCAGTGGATGAGTGGATGGCTTGAATTTTTTTGGATGAATCAAGCTTTAGTTTGATGAGTACACAGTAAATAACTGATATGAAAAGTAAATTGCAGAATCTGCAAATGTCTTTTATAATTTTTGTTTCGGTTTTTTGTTTTTTTTGTTAGCTTGATCTGGTGTGTTTATTTTTCTGGCTTTCAAGGGTAGTTGACAGCCTCAGAAATAAAAGAATCCTTCAAAATATCAGAAAATATCAACAAATTCAATAAAAAGCCAGTAATAGCCTTAATAAGATTGATGGTTTAAGGCCATTGCACACATGTGCAACAGGCCACAGCAACAGCAGAGTGACTAGATTTTGTGGTGTGGCCTTGTATGCGAGACCAAAGTCACACCACAACACATTGCTTGCAGGGCTAGCTCTGCCATTCGCCAAATTTGCCAATTGCGAATTTTATAAACAGTTGGCAAATTTTAATTTGGTGAAAAAAATATTGTGTGAGAATTGATTTTTTGTTGGAACATAACAATAGGTTTTGCATGTTATACATAATCTGGCAAAAAGTTCTGATTGCGCAAAGCAAGCCCTGGCTTGGACATTGTGCAGCACAGGCAACATTTGTAGAACGGGATAGAACAGGTTCTATTTCATGTGACACATAGGGCACAGAAAACAAGCAAAAGTTAAAGGTTACTAAATACATAATGTGGTGGTTCTTTCAGCAAACCTGATTGAGTTATATCAATATTAACAAAATCTGTATAACGTTTAAAGTCTTCATGAAAATCACACAAGACAAAGTGATTCGCACATTTATCATTTATAAAGCTAATTTTCAATTGTTAAAAAAGAAAACAAAAACTCCTTAAAACTATAGTTCATCATGACATTATTTTGGCTTTGTACTCCATAAATAGAGCATAATAAACGAGTTACTAGTTATTATCAAATTTATGTCCCTCATGACATAATTTTCAGTTGTCACGAGCTCGTGACAAATGAAAATTATTTCATGAGGGACATAAATTTGATAATAACTGGTACCGAGTTTGTTATTCTATTTATTACCTCAGCTATTTTTTTTCTAAAAACTTTTATTTTCCACATACATGCACGAATACCAACCTATATAGAAACGATATAAACAACTTTACTCACTGTTCTGAGAATTACTATAACGTTGTAATTTAATCATGTTCATAGATAATTAAAAAAAACCCACAAGTTCTCTTTATTCTGCTTTAAAATCTATAATGAATAGCATTAAAATGTCACCAAAAGAGAGCCCTGAAAAGGCAAACTCTTTTAAACTACATGATGTCATTTTGTGTATTTGTCAAATCGTGATGACGTCATATTTAGTATTGACAGTCATTGGTTTGTAAGCATAAAATTGTCCAATAGTATTGTTCGTTAAACCAATGCTGAATATTTCTCACAGAGAAAATATTTGAAATATTTTCTCTGTTATGAATGTGAGTGATCACTGGGGTAATAAATATAAATATTTTATCTTAATTTCATTTGATTGCTGTTATTAAATTACGATGCATTATTGTTAGGAATGCAAGGCATTTTTTTTTTTTTTTTTTTTTTATATTTTCCATATATGTATTTGGGAATTAAAGTTTTTTTGCAGCATGCAAGTGCTGTTGCTTGTATGTGACAGAACTGTGTTTAGTAACAAAAACACTATTATGATGCCTGTTGCGTGGCCTGTTACTGTGGCATGTCACCTGTGTGTGCAGTGACCTTTAACCACAACAGTGCAATGCATCTAGACTATGGTAGACCCACTCCCATGGCTAGTGATTTTCAATATTAGGCTGGTAAATAACTACTATTACCATGCTTGACAACTAGTGAAAACAAAATTGTCAGATGTTACAGTTAAGTTTATTTTGTAAATACTTTATGAATATGAATATCCTAACCCATCCCCCACCCCCAATGTTAGTGTTTTTAAGCTATATCTCTCTTCTTGGTATATATATCTGATTTTTACTGTTATTTAGTAAAACTGTATTAATTTAAAGGACTAGTGAAGTTTTAATTGTGGCTAGTAAATGTCTTAAATCACTGGATGGCTAGTGGATGTTATAAAAGTTCTAGAAGCCCTGACACCACTGAGGTCTGAGGTCTACTAAATGATTTCATTGCATTTATTCTTAAATTTTGTGATTCAGTTTAATTAAGTTCAAGCACGCTGTCCTGTGCGCACACACCTCATTTATCTGGGCTCTCTGTCCAGGACAGTGGTTAATTGTTAAAAGTTAATCAGAGAGAAGTCGGTGTAGTTGCTTTACACCTACCCATTGATTGGGAGCCAGTACTGGGATGTGAACCCAGTACCTACTGTCTTTAACTCTGATGGTTTAACCATGACATTACCAAGGCCTGTTGCTGAATGTTATCTTGAAGATTGTTTTATTTTGTTTTCAGAGGAAGTTCCGAGCTTTCCCCAACCTGAGTGATCTTCTCAAGTCCTTGGATGAAAGTCTAATTGTAAGTTTTTAAAAATTATTTTAAAAATTGTTCTTAACTTTTCTATTTCAGTGCCATGAGACTATTTGTCAGTTGAAGTTTTGTGTGACTTAAGACCATTGAGTTATCTATAAAATCTATAAAATATTGAATTTGTTTTTCTAAAATTCACTGTAGCTCTGTTACTGGAAATGCTGTACATGAGAATTATCTTGTGATTTTTTGTATTTTTTGTGTTTTCGAGATACAGGAACACTTGATATAACCAGAGATGAAAATTCTAAAACAAATTATGGATTAAGTGCGTCCTGAAAACTGTTTCTGTCCTTTGCATTTATTTTATGCTCAGTACAATAGTATTGTATATGTGTGTTTATATTATATATGTGCAATAACAGAATATGACAGGTGGAGACAGAACATAACAGAATGTAAGAACAGAATGCTTTTAGTTAAACATTTGGTTTAGCTGTGGTCTTTTTGTCGCTGATCCACATATGAAGAAATTGTTATGAAATAGCAGTTGTATGGAATATTGAAAATTTTGAGAACAGGTGTATAGTAATATTGTAGAAGAAATGAAGAGGAACTATGCAGTGTTTGGCAGGTGAGTTTATCTTTTTCATTTTCTACTTTTCTGTTAGATATTAATTATTAATATTGTTAGTTTGTAAATTGTTGGTGGAGTTTTTCATTTCTGTTCTATGTTCTAATAGATTAACTGAATGTCTTAATTGCTTTTGTCTCACAATTATGAAATCAAAAAGCGAGATGTAGGTATTAGGTATTACTTTTTCAATGATGGCAGTGGTATCAACTTTTGTCTTCAACTCCACCATATGTTTTAGTATTTAAATCCATTTCTTACAAACTGTAAGTCCTATATTAATGAACTGGTTTACATTTGAATTTATGAATTAAAAAAACCCACCTTTTTATAATTAAACTTTAAAATTTAAAACCTTGTTTTAAGCACTAAATTAATCCTGACTGTTACATCATAAATTATATCTCTTTTGCTGAATCAGTTTATAAATAATTAGTTTGTTTTGTTTAATGGCACCACTAGAGCACATTGATTAACTAATCATTGGCTATTGAATGTCAAATATTTGGTCATTCTGACACCTAGTCATCAGAGGAAACCCGCTACATTTATCCTAATGCTACGACAGATCTTTCATATGCATTTTCCCAAAGACAGGAAAGCATTTGACCAGTAAATCAGTTTATAGTAGGCTAGCCATTTAATTCCATGGAATTCTAGTTTTGTAAACTATTTCATTGAAGACTATTATCCCGAGTTTGTTGTCATTGGGTCAGTCCTACACGTTTCTTGTTTAGACTTCAGTATCTGCATATCATAAACAGTGTGTTTCTGGCTCTAATCTTTATAAAAGCTCAATCTTAATTTTAATTCCCAGTAAATCCTTTTTGCTACATGGAGTTATAGTCCAGTTTGGACTAGTACAAATATTAAGACATTAAAACAATATAAAGATATGATACTCTAAATTTAAATTAAAAAAAATTTAATATATAGTTTTAGTCATTATAGTGTATTAGTAAGAAAATGAAGTTAATTTGTTTAATTGTCTTGTTAAAAAGGTTCTGTTAATCGTAGCAATGGCCATAAACTCTTTAAGGATTTTTCTAGTTCATTAGCAGTTCTTGAGGATTAATGCTGGCCATAAATGGTATTGATTTCAGTGCTCAGTGATTATAATTATGGTATTTTGTTGTCAGAATGACCAGTTAATTAGCAAATGGTAGAATGTAAAAAAAATCTAATTATTAATGATACATTCTTTGTTTTTCAGCTCTGCACATATTTATCTGAGCTTCAGGTCACCTTGCTTCAGGTGCTAACAGAATTAATGAGAAATTGAAATTCAAGGTAAATACCAAAAAAACTAGTAATCAGAGTCTATATATTCAATGTGTTTTTGTTCATCCTAGTGTTTGTTTGTAGCCCAAACTGGATTTGGTTTCCCAATAATTCAGTATGTACAACAAAATATATATATTAGGAAGTCAAATAATGTTTAACCAAGGATAAATGCAAGGGTGATCAGAAACATATTAAATATACAGCCTCAGATATTATATGTATAACAAATTATTTAATGTGTAATTTTAGTCATTAAAAATGTCTGTTACTCGGCAACATCTTAACAATGGCAACGAAACTTAGAACAGTCTCTTTAATTACAGGTATGTCATGTCCATCACACTTAGTTTAATTACAGGTATGTGATATCCGTCACCCTTAGTTTAATTAAAGGTTTGTCATCCCCGTCACACTTAGTATAATTACAGGTATGTCATCCCCATCACTGTTTGTTTAATTAAAGGTATGTCATCTCCGTCACTTTTAGCTTAAAAGTATATTTCCTTCTGTCATCCTTCTTTAATTAAATTTAAATTTCTCCGTCACTAAATTTATTTACAAGTATGTATTCCCTGTCACTCTTACTGTGATGAACTTTAGATACATTTTCTCTTTTCTAGTATATTACAATATTTCTAGTTAATTTCATTGTTTATGGAACTCGGTGATGACATCACCTCCATACATTTGTTTAGAATAACAAGATTCGTACATCTGTTGCAGTTTTATTGTTCTAATATTTGCATATCACTATATAATTATAATGTGCTTAATATAGACTATAATCATACCAGTACTATAATTTCTGCTGTATATACGTTTCCAGTATTTCACATTTGAATTGCATGTGAGTAGTAATCCAGGGAACATTTTGTATTGAAAAGTCTGAGTTATGATTTGAAAATTACTGTTTAATGTTGTAGAATTGTATAGCATTCTTTGAAATGTGCCTAGTGAACTGTGATGTGAAACAGAATGACGTGTTTCCTGTATTGTCAATGTCTTAACATTTCAAGATGTCAGTGTAATTCCAGCATATTTGTGGAACACGTACCATTTCTGTTCTGTAAGTTTACTGTAAGAATTGAGCTATTATAAAACAGCTACCATGAGTTTACTGTTGTTCCATACATTATGTTATGATCAAGCCATGGATAAAACAATTTATTGTTTCATACATAAAACCTTTGTCTCTACATCTGCAATACTTGTCGGGTAATCCATATGAGTTCTTTGACTTCTGGCCTCTCATTTTGTTGTAATCCTGTTTAAAGAGTTAGTGGTATTATACGGGAGATGGAAAAGATGGAAAATAACCGAGGGAATTGTGCAGAGACAAAATGTTCAGTGTGTGTTTTTGTGTGTGTGTGGGGGGGGGGGGGGGAGAGTTGTCTGGTGAATTTAACCAGGGAGGTTGACAATAGAACAGTTGGAGTGGAGATGCCCTAGAAATGCATTTAAAATGATTTTGAGCCAGAATAATTGTCATATATAATTCATGTTAATGAATTCTGCTTTTGAATATTGAATAAGTGTCCTTTTTTAACATTACACTCCTCTTTATATACTGTTGGTGCCATTTTAAAAATTGTTACAGGCTTTCCCTGGTATAATTGTACATCTTCCCCTGAGACATGAATGTTGTGTGATGTGAGCCCCTGGTGTGTCTGCCCAGACCATTGCCATACATCAGGTAGCCAGTGTCTGGGTGATGCAGTGCTGGAAGGTGACCTGTGTAGGTCATCAGGCTGAGATGGGGCTAATTGTGACAGATGGCCACACACTGAAAACAAGTAACTGCTGGGCACCACTCACACTGTAATGGGTTTTCACACTCTTATGGCTTAATAAACTAATTACATGTTACTGTTGACCACCAACCGACAAACATGAGGGTTTTTTACAACAGAAACCTCTTGGATATTTGTATGCATAATGGAATTAATATGCTTACTTTTGTTTGCATTGCTGTTTAAAATGTTTCCTTTGTATCCAGTGCCAGATTTATAAGGGAGCAATTGTCCTGGGGCCCCCTGCCAGAGGGCACACCCACACTAAGGACTTCCTTTTTTAAAAAATTTTTTAATAATTATAAAATTAGTTCATATTTTTATTTGTCATATAATTTAATTTCTATGTTGAGAGGCCTCCGAACCTGAAGTGCCCTGCAGGTCTAAATCTGGCCCTGCTTGTATCTAATTTAAGGGAGCTGGGTGAATCTCCTTAAATTTAAGTGATGGGATATTACCCTTAGTGTAAGGTATCTGATCAGCTGGCTGCCTGGACTACATATAGATTTGGTTGAAGTTTGGTCAAATTCAAGTGAAAGTTTGGTCAAAGTTCATGTATGACCTCATTTCCACTTCTGCTTTGGCCTCTGTGTGTATAGACATCATTCTCATATGTGCTATAACTATGTTGGATACATTTTCAGAATTTTATTTAGATTAAGAATGGTTAACCTGCATTAATGTTTGGTTAAAGTTTTATTAAAGTTCTTTTATTGCCTTTTGAATTATTTAATGGATAACTTTCATTTCTGCATAGCTGTTCAGAAAGTGAGTCTTTCAGCTGCATGACTATGACCCCAGGACGAGATTATGGTCATTTATAATTTGTTTAAAGTTTTTTTCTAAACTCATTTAATTCTGATTATTTTATGGATTGCTTTCATATTAAGTATGGATAATTAGTCAGTGTACACCACTAGCCCTATTAATGTAACCTCAGCTGAACATCAAGCTTATTTAAAGTGCTTAAAAGTTGATGTACTGTTTGATTAAAGTTTCTAAAATTGTCTTTAGAACTGAAATCCTTTAGTGAAGGGCTTTGATGTTTGGTTTAGTCATTCACCAGTATGATTGTGCAATATTACATCAGGGAATGTGCAAGGTAATTTAAAACTGGTTAACATTTGATTCCAATTACTCTAATTGCCTTTAGCCCTTGAATCTCCAGTGGATGGCTCATATAAGTCATATAGAAGTCATGGTGTTTTTGGACTAGCTTACTTAAATAATTGCTTGTATGTTTGTTCAGCAGATGAATCTTTTTATGTCTTCAATAGCATGACTGTGACGTCAAGGCAGTCTCAATCATTTGGAAATTAAATATTTAAATTGTCATGTATGTTCAAACAATAGCTGCATTTAGTTTGTTTCTTGCAACTTCATCATTTAGTTACACAGGGTTCGTAGCGTTCTTTAAATTTCTTGAAAGTCTTGGAATTTGAAACAGATTATTTGTATGTCTTTTAAAGTCTTTGAAATTATAATACACATCCTTAAAAGTCTTCAAAGTCTCGCAAATCATAGCCAAAGTAATGATGATATTTTGGTATTTTCCAGTTACAAGGTTTAATCTGTCATGATGCATGTTAAAAAGCTAAAAATTTTGCCATGGACATAAATGTAAACTGATTTGGTATTTTTACATTCTATTGTCTTTGAGCGCTGTGTAAAAGTCTTTTGAAAGTCTTTGAAAATGGCAGGTAAAGGTCTTTGAAAGTCTTTGAATTCATTTGGTCTTTAAAGATATGAATCCTGTTACAACTGCATCTGTCCTTATAAGATCTCATTTAGTTTTTCTAATATCTCATTTCTTCTTTTTCAAGTTTCATTTAATCTTTATGAGAATTGGATTAAATATTTAATTTTCATCAATCAGTTTGGGATTAGCCAACAGGCAAATAGCCTAGATATTAAAGCCTTTCCCTGCATTTTACAAAACAAATTGTGTGTGTGTGTCAACATGATAAAAAATATTATTATGGAATTTAGTAATCAAATGAAAAACTAAATAATAATAAGTAGTTAATTATTTAAAATGTAATGGAGACTGATATGCAAGTTAAGATGTTAGTGTTTAGTTAATTTTGAAATATTTACTTTTAATAATGAAATTTCCCAATACTTTTTATGTTGTAACATTTTTTTAACAATTAAGTTTAGGTTATCAAGTAATAACTTATTGACATTCTGGTTAAGATAGTTTTAATGGTTAAATTATTATCTGCATTGTAAAATAGACAGCATAAAAAAAAAGCAGTGCCAAGCGGACTGTGATGTAATGTATAAATGTATGATCATTTAGATCTATTAGCAAGGGTCAGTAGTGTAGTATTTGTGAAATTTCATTTAGTTTTTTTAAAAGTTTCATTTAACCCGTTGAAGACTGAAGCCTCATTTAGTTGTCATGAGATTCTGATATTGTTCACATGTTTATGAAGGACATTACACCTTTCTCAAGTAACAACTAACTATTGTGTTATGTTTAAGATGATACATGTTTCATTGTGCCCTGTCGGTGGGCCCATTGGGATATTTCTCGTCACAGCCAGTACACCACGACTGGTATATATATCAAAGGCCGTGGTATGTGCTATTCTATCTGTGGGATGGTGCATATAAAAGATCCCTTGCTGCTAATCGGAAAGAGTAGCCCATGAAGTGGCGACAGCGGGTTTCCTCTCTCAATATCTGTGTGGTCCTTAACCATATGTCTTGACGCCATATACCCGTAAATAAAATGTGTTGAGTGCATTGATAAATAAAACATTTCTTTCTTTTGTTTCATTGTGATAGTCCTTATAGAAAAGATCAAGGCTTACTCATATTTCCTATTCAAACTATTTCTCATGTCCAATGAAAGCTTTTGTCAGCAGTATAATATTAAGGGGGAAAAATACTAATAAGCTAACTCATCTGTCCTTGAGCCTTTTTTCCTGAAATTAAATTTTGCTATTCATAAAAATGTTATTTTCTTTTCCACAAGTACCATAGTATTAGTAGCCAGCAGTTATTTAAGGAGAGTTCTCCAAGGAGGATAATTACAATGAATCAGTGACTTGCTCCTGGGGCAGTGTGTAAAAAGATTACTAGAAAACAATCTTTTTTTATCAGTGATATTGTTCTACCACTTTGTAACAAAAAATATATGATCCTAGTCTTTCGATGCTATAATGTAGTGAAGTGAAAAACAATCCAATTTGGGAAAGGAAAATAATTTTGTTTTGAAGAGGGGACCACTAGGTAATTGCAGCACACAATGTTAAAAAAGGAGAAGTGGGAAATAGCTTGGTTAAAGGAGTGTTCATCTGAGGGTCTGGGGTCATGGGATCAAACCATAGTAACAGACGTTGTTATTTTTTCTTGTCTCCCCAAGCAGGGCCTCATCACTGCTGTATGAAATGCTATATGTTGTACTGTGTGTAGGAAAAGGTATATAAAATAGCCCTTATTTCGAATGTGTCACATAGATACTTTCTTATTAAATATCAGCAGTTTTACTTATTACCTTTCAACAATTTACAGATAAAATATATCAATATTTAAATATTGCATGTAGTAATGTTTAAAGTTTATATTAATTATGTTCAACATAGTTAAAGTTTATATTCATTGTAATAAAAAGTGGTAAAGTATTCTGTCAGTGGACCCATTGGGCTATTTCACGTTTAGGCCAGTATATCAAAGGCCATGGTATGTGCTATCCTGTCTGTGGGATGATGCATATAAAAATACCTTGCTAGTAATGGAAAAATATAGGTGGGTTTCTTCTCTAATACTGTTGTTCAATAGCTGATGATTGATAAATCAATGTGTTTAGTGGTGTCATTAAACAAAACAAACTTTTTATGCAAACAGATTGGGGACAAGTAATCCGACTTAAAGTCTACACTTTTAGTTTGAAATAATTTATTTCTGACTGCATAAAGATTTAAAAGATTCTATATTGATAAAGACTACAGCAGTCTATCTGTCTTACGGTGTTTGCTTGATATGAACAACATCATTCCAGCAAATGCACCACAACTGGTATATCATCAGCCATGGTATGTGCTATCCTGTCTGTGGAATGGTGCATTTAAATGATCCCTTGCTATTAATGAAAAAAATGTAGCAGCTTTCTCCTCAAAGACTGTCAAAATTACCTAATGTTTCATATCCAGTAGCCGATGATTAATAAATCAGTGTGCTCTAGTGGTGTCATTAAACAAAACAAACTTTGATATGAACAACAATATTTGATAAAACCACCTCACAGAGGTCCTTTCAAAAGTCTACTCCGCCTTTCTTGGTGGTTAGTTTAACAACGACAGCTTTGTCCACACTTCCTGCTCTGAGTGACTGTGAATGTACAACATTGTCATCTGCCAGTGAAGAGAATTGGACTGTTGCTGGCAAGATGAGAATCTGAATTAAATATAAACCAGTTTATTTTGTGTTATTATTTTCATTGACAATCTCGCTGCCTTCATCACGACCTGACTGACCTAATCTCCATTCTGTTTTCACTGACACACATGTGATTTCCTGCAGTTTGCTGTGTGGCTTGAGATGGACTGTTTTTCTATTACTTTTCATCATGGCCACCATTATGTTAAGAGATATATCCAGTCTGATCCGATCAACCAGGAGGCCAGATTTCAATCAGTATCTGACACTCGCAACAAAAGGATAATTCATCTTTCAAACAAGTTCATCTCAACCACACTTCATATACTTTATATATACCGTATGATTAAAATATATATATATATATATATATATTTTTTTTTTTTGTTAATACATTTATTGATCTACAACATGTCCCATTCCAACCATTGCACCACGACTGGTATATCAACGGCAGTGGTATTTTGTCTGTGAAATGATGCATATAAAAGATTCCTTGCTACTAATGGAAAAATGTAGCCGGTTTTCTTTCTAAGACTACATGTCCCAGGGTATAATATACCATACATTTTGGGGCCGATGAAAGGCCCCATTCCCCTAATGTAAATTCCCAGTCCAATACCAAACTTTTCCCATTTACAACCCAACAGTTTCCCAATTAGGATTTCCAAAGTTGCTAAGTTAAAGAAGGAAACGGCTCTTTTTACGATATTGCTTTAATGGGTTGTGATGACTTTTTTCAACAATAGCCTACAGCAAAAACTATTGAGGCAAGCAATAAACTACTTGCCAGTTGTAAGTTTTAGGCGAGTATGAGGGGCACGTGAATCGTTACTCGACTCTCACAGATACTATTATTGATTATTTTTTAATATCCCCTTTTTTGTATTTGAAACATAATTTTTTCCCAATTGTCCAAAAAGGGACCCTTAAATAATGGTCTAGATTATACCCTGTGTTCGAATTACCAAATGTTTGGCATTCAGTAGCTGTGCTTTAGTGGTGTCATTAATAAATCAATATGTTCCACTGGTATTGTTAAACAAAACCAACTTACTCTCTTTTTCCTTTCCTTTTTTAATTTTATAAACCTAAGAAAATATAAAAAAAATTCTTCATCATTCTATATTTAGGAATACAGTATTGGTGCTTAATATATAGATTAGAATATCAAAGTTGTTTTTTTTCCATATCATATTTTTAGGTCAAATTAATCTAATTATATTTCTCTCTATTGTAAAATCTGGATGCTACATGTCATTCTCCGGAGAATTGGGATATCAATGTACGTTTTTTATCCATAGCAGAATAGCTGCTTGGTGAAATTAGTGAGTTGTATGTTTCTTAATTAAAATATCAGAATACTGCATGGTTTCCCCTAGAGAAGACTACATATCAATAACTGTGTGTGGGTGAACCGGAGCTTGTTTGTTTGACTTTAACTTAATTAATGTCTGACAGAGTGGTATTTGAGGACAGTTTGAGAAGAAGAGAAAGACGATCGCAACACAAGACGATCGAACAACAACTGTATCACATTTACTTGTTTACCTGTAGTTAGGATCGGCATACCAGGAATGTTCACGTTTGGTAAACATCTGCATTTCAGCGGAACTAGCCACACTGGCCTGTGTTTAAAGCTAGCAATTATTTCTGCATTTTTGTCATACACATACATGTGTACACACAGGTTTTCATTAGTGCCGGCAGGTCGTCCAGCGATGTATGCACCGTATTATCGGTTCATCATATTCTCAGTATTTGGACAGCCTTTGGCCTTTGATCTGGTTTCATTGCAACCTGAATTTACTACCTATATCCAGAAGTGATTCAGGCATGCTCTTGTTCAGTATCTGGGCTACTGTCCAGGACAATAGATCAGTTGGTACATGTATTTGCTAGAGGTTAGGTTAGGGGTGGGACATTTTTTTTATTTTTTTTTTATTTTTTTATTTAACGATGCACTCAACACATTTTATTTATGGTTATATGGTTAAGGACCACACAGATATTGAGAGAGGAAACCCGCAGTTGCCACTTCATGAGCCACTCTTTCCGACTAGCAGCAAGGGATCTTTTATATGCACCATCCCACAGACAGGATTGCACATACCACTGCCTTTGATATACCAGTTGTGGTGCACTAGCTGTGACGAGAAATAGCCCAATGGGCCCACTGACGGGGATCAATCCCAGACCGACCGCACGTCGAGCGAGCGCTGTACCACTGAGCTACATCCCGTCCCTGGGGTGGGACACAGCCCAGTGGTTAAAGTGCTCACTTAATGTGCAGGAGGTCCGGAATTGATTCCCGTCTGTGGATCTATTGGACTATTTTTCATACAAGTCAGTGAACCACAAATGGTATATCAAATGTCGTGGTATTTGCCATCCTGTCTTTGGGATGGTGCATATAAAAGATCCCTTGCTACTAATGGAAAAATGTGACGGGTTTCCTCACTAAGATTATACGTTAAAATAACAAAATGTTTAACATCCAGTAGCCGATGAATAATATATCAATGTGCTCTAGTGGTGCCAGCATACAGTAATTATTATGGCATCTCTCCATGTCCACATGATTAATTCTTTCAGGGAACATTTTGTTTTTAAATTTTTATTTGCAAGAATTCTCACTGAAAATTGATTAGCTTCCAGTATATAGCATTTTATAATCTTCTAAATTTGCTTACCATAGTGTGACAACCAATAGCTGATGTATTTTTCATGCTGTCATGCTTTCATGAAACATCTATTCTATTTTCTATTCTAATTTTGCATTACGAATCACTACATTGTACCAAACAAAAGGTTTCCTGCTGTTGTGTATTGAGACTTTGAAAACAAATGTTTAATCTGAATATCAGCATGATGATGGCAATTTGTCAATATTTATGAGAATATAAAGCTGATAACATGTATAGAATAACACAGGAGCAATCTTGTAGATAAAATTAATAATGCAATGTATCATGTGGCCAGTGTGTGGTGTATGTGCAGGATTTATGTGCTGCTGTCATGTTCTACACATTTGTTTCCTGTAATCCTTGTTTCTCATTTTGTCTCTTCCTCTGTGTAATTGCAACCTGGCCCTCTGTAGGCGTAGTATGCAGGTAACCAGTAAGTAATTAGGCATACACCAGTAAACAAGATGTTTTTATGTTATCCAGTAGTACTTGGTAGTACTTGGTTAAGGAATATGTGAGTGACAATGTATTTCTAGCCAGTACATAATGGACTTCATAGAAACAAAAGGGGGCGAAACTTAGCCCAGTGCTACTAGGATCAACCCCCGTCGGTGGGCCCATTGGGCTATTTCTCGTCACAGCCAGTGCACCACGACTAGTATATCAAAGGCCGTGGTTTGTGCTATCCTGTCTGTGGGATGGTGCATATAAAAGATAGATAAAAGATATAAAATCGGAAAGAGTAGTCCATGAAGTGGCGACAGCGGGTTTCCTCTCTCAATATCTGTGTGGTCCTTAACCATATGTCTGACGCCATATAACCGTAAATAAAATGTGTTGAGTGCATCATTAAATAAAACATTTCTTTCTTTCTTTCATAGAAACAAAAAGTTTGTTTTATTTAACAACCCCACTAGAGCTCATTGATTTTTTTTATCTTATCATCGGTTATTGAAAATTAAAAATATGGTCATTCTGACACTGTTCTTTTAGAGGAAACCTGCTGGACATGGATATACAAGTTGTATACTGTGTGGGGAGCGATTTGATGTGTCAGTGTTAATGTTAAAACAAAAACAAAAATGTTGATTAAATAGATATGCATGGCAAAATCAACATTTATCAAGTCCACTGTTAGGGAGTGGAGGGGTAGCAATAGAGAGTGGGCCGAACATTTACAAAGCATGTTTATTTCTTTCACGCATACTACATACATTTCTTAACTACATACATTATCAGTGCTTAAACAACTGCATTTAAGAAAAACAGGCTTCATAAATTCGGCGAAGTATTTTTTGTAAACTTTTCAGAATGTTTTAAATTGTGAAAATGTTTAATGTTATTATTTTTTCATTGTTCTTTTTTTAAAAATTATTTTAAAGTATGTTTTTTAAACATCATTTACAATGTACAAATCTATCAAAATAAAAAATGTATTTGACCGAAAAAGAAGTCTGCACTTTTCACAAGAGGTATATTGATTAAAGCAATATGTTGTACAATATGTTGCTAGTAAAGGGACTGATATGTAGCAGTACTGTAAATAGATATGGCAGAATATTCCAATAGAACAGATAAAGATGACAATCTCTGTTATATCACAAATGTACTCATCTTCTGTATTCCATAATCTAGGCATGACATCACTAATTTGCACCATGAAACTGTGTTTGGTTAAAAAATATAAAAATGCATTTCAAAATTTTCCTTTCAGCATTCTATGGTCTAGACATCTGGCTGCAATCTAGAAATAAAAAAGAAAAAGTGTGTTTTATTATTTCCCAGGAGAAAGGGAAGAAGGTTGATAAAAGAAAAAAGAAAAAAAAGGTGAAGTGAACATTAATGTTTCATCATGTTTCACATTCATTTGAAAAGGCTCCACAACTGATGTAACAATGGCTGTGGTATGTACTATCCTGTCTGTGGGATAGTGCATATAAATGACCCCTTGATGCTAATCTAAAAGAGTAGCCCATGAAGTCACGACAGTCGGTTTCCTCTCTCAATATCTGTGTGGTCCATATATCCGGCTTTACAGCTTGTTCTGAGAATTGTTGTAGTCAGCCAGTATTGATGTACTACATGTCAGTTACAGTACTTAATAATTGTACTTAACAAAAAGTGGCAGTGACATAATTATCTCATTATTGAGACATTTAGCACAGAATATAGTAATTACATTGAAGTTAATGCGATAATATCTGATGGTGTGTAACCGTGAGCACTTTATATTACAGCAAGTTATTTATACCTTACTGTGTATTAAACACTGCAAGAGCTTTGTACCACATGGTAAGGGCTGCATAGTATAGTGGTTACCATTTAAAACTGGGGTTAAATGTTTAACAAAGAAAAATAATGTTTAATTAAAGTAACAGACCCTAGTTTTTTTAAACACTATGATGTATTTTTCACTATTAAAATCAGACATTATATAGATTTTAGTGAATTGGTTATCCTGGTGTTTTAAATAACACAAACATTTTTTTTCTTTATATTTTGAAAAATGTTCCTAACTCTAAGAATGAATGAGACGAGCTCTAGTCTGTTTTTAAAGGGTATTTTCCCATTTCAGTGCCACAGACTCTTGTTTTACTCTTTTGCAACTCTATCCTAATGTGTTTCATGTTTGTAGATTACCTAAACTTAGAATCCGTTTTCAAGGATAGAAACAAGGGTCCTTGCCTTTAATGACATATCTACTTCATATCAGATTGATCTAAGTGATATTTATTACCAAATTACGCTTGGTATTGGATTAGTCAACGCACTGGGACTATTGAAACATTTCCAAATGGTGCAAGTACAGATGCCTGTAGTCCGAAGGCCTAACTGCGACGCCACCGAGGCCAATCTATTCTTTGAGGGGTGACTGAAAACCTCTTGGCTTGACTAGGGAGGGAACAAGTTACTGTAATAAAATTTAGTATATAGTAAGTTCACCACTTTTGAAACTTATCCAGTGTATATGAACTAAATACATTTTTGCTTAAAATTGCAGTGCCATTTATGTAGGTAAGCCCGCATTAGTTTCAGCCTCTGGTATATACCGCATAATAACTGTATAACAAATAAAAATGTTTTTATTTATTGTCAGTGAATAATAGTATTTGCACAAATAATCAATGTCACACATTACTACCAATCACACCCACATTTGCTTTTACTCTGTAAATATTTGACAGTGTGCCTCAAACTTCGACATGGAACTCTCTTCTTTGGTAATGCCCGCCGGATGCGCGGTCGGTCTAGGATCGATCCCCGTCAGCTAACCACTGGGGTTTTTCTCGACATAACCATATGTCCGATGCCGATATAACCGTAATTATAACGTGTTGAGTGCGTCTTTAAATAAAACAAAAAAATCAAATAAATAAATAAATCTTCTTTGGTACTATGCAACCTATAAGGTGTGCTGTTCCATGAGACAAAAGTTGGAGTTGGAGAGGACAAGTGCTTCCACTGTTTTGATTAAAAAATAAATGAATTTGGTAGTGTTCAGATACACTTGGTGACTTTTTAAAGAGTAGAACTTACTCCATGCGAAGTGTTATCAGGCCCTAATCTTGCCGGCGAAATGAGTGTTTTACTTGCCGAAAGTCAGCTCAAGTCACTGAGTTGTTAGCATTAGTGAGAAGTATAAGGCGTAATATTTTGGACCTAATCCAACAGACGTTAAGACTCTGACTTGTTTATTGTCATAACTCATTTGGCATCGTATGTTGGTCCTTATTTTTACTTTGGTGCTAAGCTGTACATTAACACATGTCACGCCATTTGCAGTGACCAGTCAAGTGTTGTTAAAATTTACTCGGCAACGTTCATTTCAGTAATACCACACTAATTATTATTTTTATTTTAACATATAGTGACACATACAATTGTTTTGTTTAATTGTATTACTGGAAGAAATAGTATTTTAAATCAAAATATTACAATTAGAATTGAATGTATAATTCAAGATTTTTTTTAATAAATGCAAAACATGGCTAACGTTATGAAAACCTATTAAAACAGTAACTATTCCATATTACTAAATATCTGAATCTTGGGCAAGATAAAACATGCATGTAAATTGCCAGTAGGCCTATTAAGCTAGTTCCAGCTAGGTCATTGAACTCTGTTGACTGTTCATGTACAGACCACAGGATTGCAAGGGTGACAGCTTATATATTGTTGAACTGTGTTTTATTCCCAGTAAAATATTCAGCAATCACTCCTACAAGTCACTTGAAGTGTTATGGTCGGCCTGATGATGAGATATTTGTAGATATACATATATAGAGAGATCGTTCCAACAGTTTAATCAACTTTTCTTCATCATTTATATTCACAAAATACACTACCCTTTTCTGGTGCCGAGTACATCCCCTTTCAACCCCATTATTCTTCATTGCTCAAGTGTCATTGACATGTTAACTATTATGTCACTTTCAGTTAACACCGATATAAATGAATCTTACACACAAATAACAAATTCATTTTTCGAATTTACTTACAATCCACAGTTGCAAAAATGTTAACGGTAAAATTACCATGGAGACTTATTTTTCCACAGCATTTTTTAAAAACATTTTTGCAGGAGGTTGGAAATGTACCAATAAATGTTCACTTTGCCTATTATATTAAGCTTCTGCTCTTTCTTCTGTGGAGGGAGAAGTCACTTCTCCTAATTGTTCAATTCTAGATTAGGGCCTGGGTCTTAATTCACAAAGCTCTCTTAGGCTGTGCTAGACAACAAAGCATCCTCTTCGCAAGTCATTTAGTGAGATCGCAAAATTGCCAGAGTTTAGTGAATTAGGCCTCTGGTTATCATTGTAACATGTTCCCTTTCTAATTAACACAGGAATATTTCGGTCACCCCTTGTACAAGAATCTGTTTGCATGTATAGGAATCATACAATTTATGATACACAGTCTATTTTTTATTGTACTTAAAAACGACTTAACCCAGATGAAGAATTGTGTTGATCTAATAGCAGATTTGCATGTAAATTGTGTTTCTGGTATAAACCCCATGACTATGCTACTGGCACAATCAGCAGTTCTTTTAAAACATTTCTATATCTTTCCTCAATCCTATATGCTTAGTTTAATCCCTTATGACAGATTGCCTTATTATTCTACAATAGTTTGTGATTTTAATGGATTGGAACATGAAAATCATTTTGTTTGTAAGCTTCTTTCTTTTAATTGCCTGTTTTATTGTTTGCACAGATAATTTTTTATTTTTTTAAATATTTAATTACTGACAATTTTTCTCTTGAGGTTAATACTTTGTTCATCCTAATCAGATGGGTTTTTGTACTTGGGGGAATATTGCTATTTGGCAGTCATTCTTGCTATGGTATTACGGAGAAATATTGCTTAATAATTCGTTTATCCTCAAGTGAATAGATGGTTTCAGACATGATTTTCAGATGACAGTGGGGTTGTGTGACTAACATAGAAACTGAAAACGGTTAATGACATGATGCAGGTACATGTTGACAGTGACTCAAGACCAGTCTACTTAAAAATGATTGATAGATGTATGTTGCGTGTCAAGTGTAGAAAATAGACTGGTCTTTCTCTGTTGACAGATTCAATCTTCACATTAACACACAGTTTGATAGTCTTAATTAGCTTGTAAACAATTAGACAGGAGAATTTAAAAAAATCATTTCTAGTTTTCTTAAGCGTTACACTAAACCTGAAGCTTCGATAGAAAGCTGTTTTTTTTAAAGCGTGAATGGCTTGATTGAAATTATTTTCTTGAATTACCAATGATCATGGTTGCTTGACTTGTTAAAGTGCCGTTCTCACGTTACACTGTTTGTAGTAATGACTTCTAGGAGACTTGAATTGTAAAATGTGAACACTGAAATTAGAAAGACCTTTGTAGGCACTACAGGTCTTGGTGATATCGTAGCAACTAGAAAATGATGTAGTCTATGATTTGGGTCATACTACAAGTTGTTATTATAAAAAGTGTAATGTGAGAATGGCCTTTTAGCCTTTGTGCAAACAGGCTTACCTTTAAAACCTGATAGCCGATATATTTTTTTAAGCATCCATTCATTCACAGGCTTACCTGTCAGTATAAGTGATGGAAAAAATGCACTGGCAGTTTATAGAACAAGGCTACTGATGTCATGAAAAGTCTTGAAAAGCAGCAATGTGGCTTGGGTTGGTGGTAGAGTGCTCATCTACACATCCCAGGCTTATTTACCATTCCAACCATGACTAGTATTTCAAAGGTGGTTGTTGAAAATTATTGATGACACCAGTGTGGCTCAAAGGTGCTCACTTTAACTAGCATAGGATCCATTCAGTTCAGGCTTATTTCCCATTCCAACCATGATCCATGATTAGTTATTGAAAACTTATTAAAGACAACCAAGTGTGACTCAAAGGTGCTTGCTGCCCCATTCCAGCCATCAAAGGCTGTTTTTGAAAATAACTAAGAATATTAGATTCAGAGTGTGGTCAGTGGTATTTGCTTTAAGATTGATCCCCTTCTGGCTTATTTACCATTCCAACCATGACTAGTATATCAAAGGCAGTTATTGAAAAACCACGGGTAGCAGAATGTGGTTTGGTGATAAGAATGCTTACTTTAAGTATCATAATATTAACGTCCATCTTCAAAACTGTTTGGTTGCTTACACATACCATTACAACTTGGACTAGTATTTCAAAGTCTGTGGAATGTTCTGTCCTGCCTGTACGAAAATGGATGTAAATGATCAGTTACTGTGAATCAGAAGTAGTCAGTACATGAAGACACTTGTTTACATGTTCGACTTTTCAGCCTCTGTACTTGTCTTACCTGCATGTTGGTGTTTAATTAGCCTGAATGGAACCGATGTGTGCAATCTGTAGCTGGCTGTATGACACCTACAGTGGATTCCTGACGCTGTGTTGATGACGAGTAATTATTTACGGTCAGCTCTTAGCACGTTTTCTCAGCCCACCTATGTCTGCAGTGTTTTTAATTACCCCAGAAAACTATTGTGACGTGTGGAATGATTACATTGGTTCTCGATGCATACTGTTATCTTACATAGGATAGTTTGTGCGACTAGTCTGCATACATGTTTTCATTTGTTTAAAACCAGGTAGATTTTATCTCCTTGTGAATGGCCGTTACATGTTAACAAGTACAATGACTATTACATATTAACAAGTACAATGACTATTACATGTTAACAAGTACAATGACTATTACATACAATGACTATTACATGTTAACAAGTACAATGACTATTACATACAATGACTATTACATGTTAACAAGTACAATGATTATTACATACAATGACTATTACATGTTAACAAGTACAATGACTATTACATGTTAATAAGTACAATGACTATTACACATTAACAAATACAATGACTATTACACATTAACACTGTTGGTTTGTTGGTTTGTTTAACGACGCACTCAACACATTGTAATTACGGTTATCTCGGCGTCGGACATAGGATTATGTCGAGAAAAAACCCCAGTGGTTAGCTGACGGGGATCGATCCTAGACCGACCGCGCATCAGGCGGGCACTGTACCACTGGGCTATGCTGCCCGCTTACACATTAACAAGTACAATGACTATTACATACAATGACTATTACATGTAACAAATACAATGACTGTTAGATATTAACAAGTACATTGACTATTACATGTTAACAAGTACAATGACTATTACATATTAACAAGTACAATGACTATTACATACTCTGACTATTACATGTTAACAAGTACAATGATTATTACATACAATGACTATTACATGTTAACAAGTACAATGACTATTACATGTTAACAAGTGCAATGACTATTACATATTAACAAGTACAATGACTATTACACATTAACAAGTACAGTGACTATTACATACAATGACTATTACATGTTAACAAGTACAATGACTATTACATGTTAACATGTACAATGACTATTACATGTTAACAAGTACAATGACTATTACATACAATGACTATTACATGTTAACAAGTACAATGACTATTACATACAATGACTATTACATGTTAACAAGTACAATGACTATTACATGTTAACAAGTACAGTGACTATTACATATTCACAAGTACAATGACTATGGTTATGTCCACTGTAAACTGAATCGTTTGTTTGCAGAACTAACTGTATAATTGGTATTTCTAGAAAAAAATACCTGGCTACAATCTAACTGTAGACCCTTGAATCGTCAACTTTGCTAGTTCCAATTGCTAACAACGTCACTTTCTAATGATGTTAATAAATGTTTAAATGTATTATTGGTTTGTACATTAACCAGACTCAGTGATAATTTTTACAGATTAAAACTTGGGTTTGTGACAAGTTCCAGTGATATCTTTTTTGTTAAACTCTTTAATTGTGATTGTGTGGAGAACTTGTAACAGCATGTAAACTATTAGACAGGCATGTTTCATGGTTTGAGCTGTTATTAACGTTTTCTCCAAGTCTTTATAACGGTATTCTTTAATCACTAGAAGAAACACATTGCAAGATGTTATTATACTTTGATCATTATGTGACACTGTATAATGGCAAAAATGTATTCTGTGAGAATTTTAATTACTTTTGCTTGCTTTTGTACCCAAAGAAAGAGCATGGAAAAGATACTTTGTTGTTTTGGTGTCAGTAGTTTCTCTCTCTCTTTCTTTTTCTTTCTTTTCTCTCTTCTCTCTCTCTCTCTCTCTCTCTCTCTCTCTCTCTCTCTCTCTCTCTCTCTCTCTCTCTCTCTCTCTCTCTCCCTCTCTCTCTCCTCTCTCCCTTTCTCTCTCTCTGTATTTCTGCCTGTCTTTTTCTCTGTCTCTGTGTCACTCTCTCACGGTTTCTCGCATTGTCTTATCTCCCAAGTTTCAAAATAACCAAATAATATTCCTTTCCTGTTTTTATTTAATCTCTGTACATGTTCCTCTTGATGAGACCAGGCTTTTAGTATTATGTTGAAAGTCAGGATAATACGCTGAATGCTGTCTTGTAGGCATGGGTTACCTCATGCTGGTGATTAATATTCACGAAGACGTAATCAAAAAGAAGATATAAGGCTTAGTTCCAGTTACGTGGGAATACGAGTGAATAACACAACAAGAAATAATTCAAATGACAATTATAGTCACATAGCAACTAAGTGTTCCTTACAGTCTCTAGTTTTACAAAAATATTTACAAATATGTAACTGATTTCAACATCAAGAGTTTCACGCTCTGATTTCAAGACCAATCTTTCTCTTGTTTTCTACAATAGTGTTTTTCACTCAAATGTTAACATTCTAAGTTTCTTACTCTGATTTCAACATTTGTGGGGTTTTTTACTCTTAATTTAAACAGCTGTCTCTGTGTCTGTATCTCTCTGTCTGTGTGTGTGTGTGTGTGTGTGTGTGTCTCTCTCTCTCTCTCGCGGGCAGCATGGCCCAGTGGTACAGTGCCCGCCTGATGCGTGGT
>JAECMU010046756.1:0-13875 GCA_016106625.1 Dracogyra subfuscus | reverse complement strand
CTAAGAAATGTCCAACTTTGGTATATTATTGAGAGCAGATCTAAGAAATGTCCAACGTTGGTATATTATTGAGAGCAGATCTAAGAAATGTCCAACTTTGGTATATTATTGAGAGCAGATCTAAGAAATGTCCAACTTTGGTATATTATTGAGAGCAGATCTAAGAAATGTCCAGCGTTGGTATATTATTGAGAGCAGCTCTAAGAAATGTCCAACTTTGGTATATTATTGAGAGCAGCTCTAAGAAATGTCCAGCGTTGGTATATTATTGAGAGCAGATCTAAGAAATGTACAGCGTTGGTATATTATTGAGAGCAGATCTAAGAAATGTACAGCGTTGGTATATTATTGAGAGCAGATCTAAGAAATGTACAGCGTTGGTATATTATTGAGAGCAAATCTAAGAAATGTACAGCGTTGGTATATTATTGAGAGCAGCTCTAAGAAATGTCCAACGTTGGTATATTATTGAGAGCAGCTCTAAGAAATGTCCAACGTTGGTATATTATTGAGAGCAGATCTAAGAAATGTCCAACGTTGGTATATTATTGACAGCAGCTCTAAGAAATGTCCAACTTTGGTATATTATTGAGAGCAAATCTAAGAAATGTCCAACTTTGGTATATTACTGAAAGCAGATCTAAGAAATGTCCAGCGTTGGTATATTATTGAGAGCAGATCTAAGAAATGTCCAACGTTAGTACAATGTTGGGAACCGACGTTTCTTGTTTAGTTGTTTTCAGCCAGTGCACCAGGATAGGTATATCAAAGGCCGTGGTATGTACTACCCTGTCTGTGGGATGGTGCAAAAGATTCCTTGCTGCTTATCGAAAAGAATTACCCATGAAGTGACGAGAGCGGGTTTCCTCTTTCTATATATGTATGGTCCTTAACTATATATTTGACGCCATATAACCGTAAATAAAATGTGTTGTGTTGTTAAATAATGCACTCATTCCTTCTTCCTTCGTATCTAGTTTAAAGTTTGGCTTGCTAAACTCTATATTTGATTATTCTTTTGTTAATCTATCCCTACTAGTTGGCGATCCGTTTGGTTGATGTGATCATGTCTGTGAAAACGAATACAGGTGATAGTTCAGACAACCGCTCGTTCGTGGCTAACGTTCGCAAGTCTTGATTTTACGCAACACAATAAACTGAATCACAACATCGGGAATTAGTCAAAATAGTTTGCAAACGTTAGCAAAAATTATTTTACAAAAAAAAAAAAAAAAAAAAAAAAAAAAAAAAAAAAAAAACCTGACAGAACTTGGGCTAGATGCGAGTTATATATTAATTCGCCTTCAATCGGGGGATGAGGTAATATATTATCTTGATAACTGGGGGCCAGTCGTGGTGCACTGGTTACAACGAGAAATAGCCCAATGGGCCTACCAACGGGATCGACTCTAGACCAACCGCGCATTAGTCGAGCGCTTTACAATTTGTGAGTCTAAAAAGTGTCGGTAACAAACGTATATACATCAATGTTATTCTGTTCATTATACAAAAAGTCTCTCGAGAAAGAGGACGTGGCTACCTCAAATGCGAACAAAAATGATAGAGATACTAAGGCAAAATGTGCTAACCTACCGTGTATTTCCATATTTTACCCGCAAAAGTAGCTGTAATACACGTAAAAATGCATTGTGACTCGTTTGCAAGCCTTCGTACGTACGAAAAAATATGTTTTAAGAAATAAAATGAAAATGAACTTAGTACAAATATTAGAACGACCAGAAACACGTTAAATATACAGCCACTAATATCCTAAATAAGAAAATATATTTAATATGTAAGTTGAGTCGTAGAAAATGTTTATTAGTCGATAACATCTTAAAATATTGCAACAAACTCAGGAATTTCCCTTTGGCAGTATCGCTTATACGAATAAATATTGTTATCCAGATCGTGACATTTCAGCTTACTTTAGGCAAAACCAGCCTACTCCCCACCCCAACGCCCACCCCATCCTCCCATAAAAAAGTTAGCCGGTTAGATAACCTCCGAAGAGGTCAAGTCAACGGCGACTTCAGTATTAGCACGTTCTCGCTGCATTATATAGGTCACTATGTATAGGTCAATTTATCAGTCGCATGCACCTATACATGTAGGTCACCCTATTTTCTCTTTGAGTCACAAATACGAAACGTTATTCACAAACATGTTTCACGAGCGTTTAGTCGCCATATTTCATAATTAGATACTTTATTGTATGAGGCCAAATTGCCTTTAAGCACTTACATACATGTGATAGCCTATAAACTTGTGTATTAAGATGCAAAGTCAAGCACAATACAAAATAACAATGGTAAATGAATGCAATGAAATGATCTAAAATCCGCCATCCAACCCTATATCTAATTAATGGTATATAAAACGTGTTTGGTTTTCGTTTAGTATTTGAAGAAGCCAAGTCAAACAGAATTGCATATTTTAATTATTATTTTTTTTAAATTCATCTAACTTTATTGCTATTTTCTAGTTTCTGATTGGTAAATAGTAACAAAATGAACATACTTGGATTATTAACAAAATACTTTGCAATATAAAGTTTTCTCGAAGATATATATATATATAAGGGAATTCAAGAACAAAATTAAATTCATCTTCATTTACATTACACCTTAAGTGTTTATTATAATCTACCAGATTTGAGTTGGGTTTCTCCCATCTTCCACTTTCACTGATTAACCTGTGTACTTAAATACATAATATTGTTAAAGGGACATTCCGGAGTTTGCTGCATTGCAAGATGTTCCCGACTAATAAAATATTTCTACGATTAAACTTACATATTAAATATATGTTCTGTTTAGAATATAAGTGTCTGTATACTTAATGTGTTTCTGGTTGTCATAATATTTATAAGAAGCCCAAATTGGACTTCGTCTTCAAATAATTTCGTACGTACGAAAAAATATGTTTTAAGAAATATAATAAAAATGAACTTAGTACAAATATTATAACGACCAGAAAAACGTTTAAAGGGACATTCCTGACTTTGTTGCATTGTAAGATATTTCCGCATAATAAAATATTTCTACGATTAAACTTACATATTAAATATATTTTATTGTTTAGAATATCAATATCTGCATATTCCATGTGTTTCTGGTCGTCTTAATATTTTTAAGAAGCCCAAACTAGATTTTTATCTTCAAATAATGGCATACGTACGAAAACAAATATTTTCAAACAAATAAAATGAAAATTAACCTAGTACAAATATTTAAACGATCAGAAACACGTTAAATATACGGCCACTAATGTTCTAAACAAGAAAATATATTTAATATGTAAGTTTAATTGTAGAAATATTGTATTAGTCGATAACATCTTAAAACATTGCAGCAAACTCAAGAATGTCGCTTTAATACACAGCCGCTAATATCCTAAATAAGAAAATAATTTATTAGTCGATATCATCTTAAAATATTGAGCAAACTCAGGAATGTCCCTTTAAGTCTGAAAGACAAAACTTTATTCCTTGATCAAAATCATATCTACGCACAAGGTAGAGTCGAAAGAATTTTAGACAAAGTCGTCATTGCTTCCACGACCCATTAGCAGATGCTTGTCCTGTAGGGGACTGCCACTACTAAGATATCCTTAACAAAGTGTTCCGCCCCTTATGTACTGCATGTATGGGGACCGCCACTCCTAAGAGATCCGTAACAGGATGTTCCACCCATATGTACTGCATATAGGAGGACCGACAATCCTAGAATATCCGTAACAGGATGTTCC
Organism: Dracogyra subfuscus; assembly: GCA_016106625.1. NCBI lineage: Eukaryota > Metazoa > Mollusca > Gastropoda > Neomphalida > Peltospiridae > Dracogyra > Dracogyra subfuscus. The sequence continues at coordinate 10,125 of JAECMU010046756.1, read as the reverse complement.
ATCCCTTCTGCACTGCACGTAGGAGAACCGCCACTCATAGGAGATCAGTAATAAGATGTTCCATCCCTTCTGTACTGTATGTAGGAGGACAGCCACTCCTAGGAGATCCGTAGCAAGATGTTCCACCCCTTCTGTACTGCATGTAGTAGGATCGCCACTCATAGGAGATCAGTAATAAGATGTTCCATCCCTTCTGTACTGTATGTAGGAGGACAGCCACTCCTAGGAGATCCGTAGCAAGATGTTCCACCCCTTCTGTACTGCATGTAGTAGGATCGCCACTCATAGGAGATCAGTAATAAGATGTTCCATCCCTTCTGTACTGTATGTAGGAGGACAGCCACTCCTAGGAGATCCGTAGCAAGATGTTCCACCCCTTCTGTACTGCATGTAGTAGGATCGCCAGTCACAGGAGAGCCGTAACAAGATGTTCCACCCCTTCTGTACTGCATGTACATGTAGTAGGATCGCCACTCATAGGAGAGCCGTAACAAGATGTCCCATCCCTTATGCACTGCATGTTTGAGGACCACCAATCCTAGGAGATCCGCAACAAAATGTTCGACCCAGTCCGTACTGCACGTAGGACTGCCACTCCTAGGAGATCCGTAACAGGATGTTCCATCCCTTCTGTACTGTATGTAGGAGGACAGCCACTCCTAGGAGATACGTAACAAGATGTTCCATCCATTCTGTACTGTATGTAGGAGGACCGCCACTCCTAGGAGATCCGTAACAGGATGTTCCATCCCTTCTGTACTGTATGTAGGAGGACAGCCACTCCTAGGAGATCCGTAACAAGATGTTCCACCCCATTATGTACTGTATGTAGGAGGACCGCCACTTCTAGGAGCTCCGTAACAAGATGTTACATCCCTTCTGTACTGTATGTAGGAGGACAGCCACTCCTAGGAGATCCGTAACAAGATGTTCCATCCCATATGTACTGCATGTAGAAGGACCGCAACTTCTAGGAGATTCGAATCACGAGGTCCCATCCCATATGTACTGTATATAGGAGGACCGCCACTTCTAAGAGAGCCGTGGCAATTTGTGAGGTCAGAATGCATGAATGAATAAATGAATGAATGAATGAATGTTTAACGAGACCCCAGCACGAAAAATACATCGGCTATTGGGTGACAAACTATGGTAATGGAAAAAACAACGTGATGATCAACATCAAGATAACAATTGAACAGTTAAATTAAAACACAGTGTAAAGAACTAAGCCAAAAATACAAATATCACAGTTAGATAATATTTAAAATGTACAGTAAAACGCAGTATCACGTAGCAACTGTAAACTAAGTTCTGCATGGAATCGAAAGGATTCCATTATATTTTACATTTAATATGTAATTTTAGTCATCAAACATGTTGTCTTAGATGTAATCATTTTTTACAATGACAGGGCACTTAGGACAGTCCCTTTAATTTAACATGGAAACATAGAAGCCTAGTTTCAACCCTAGCGAACAAGCACAGGACAATTATCGAAAAAACAACAACACCTGCGGTATAGGCGAAATGATAATCAACATACGTGGTTTGAGTACAGAGACGAGTTCTTCTAAAGCGCAAAAAAGAGCAAGATTTTCTCCTACCCCACCACACAGTCACTACATCATACATACCTGTTATAAAGAGAGAGAGAGATAGAGAGAGAGAGAGAGAGAGAGAGAGAGAGAGAGAGAGAGAGAGAGAGAGAGAGAGAGAGACATATGACCCGGAATCTACCGAGGCGGAGCGATCCTACAACCCTACACGTCTCAGAAGAATGCTCTACCAGTAAGTTTACATACTTGATTGTGAATATGTTGTATTGTGCAAGGAACGAAATATGTTTATCATGGTCCTTTTGTTAATATCAGTAAAAAAAAAATAATCTCTCCAAAATCAGATACCCCTCAAGACCGGACTCTCTATAAACCGGAACTGGTCAAAGGCAGTGGTATGTGCTTTCCTGTCTGTGGAAAAGTGCATATAAAACATCCCTTGCAGCATTGGATAAATGTAGCGGATTCCCTATGTTGACTACATCAGAATTACCATGTGTTTGACATCCAATAGACAATGATTAGTTAATCAGTGAGCTCTAGTAGTGTCGTAAAGAAAACGAACAAACAGAATATTACGATTGTTTACGTGTGTACGTAGTTTACTCTCTCCCAGGTATTCGCAGATCAGTCGCTGGTAGATGTTTTTCGGTTTCGCTAAATCCAACATCTTCTCCGAGGCATCCACACCATCGAGGTTGGTAAATCCAGCTTTATACATCTGAAAGTAGGAATTCTGAGGATGTTTTTAACAGCTCGGCTCATTGGAAAAAAGAAAGAAATGTTTTTGTTTTTTAAACGACGCATTCAATACATTTTAATTACGGTTATATAGCGTCAGACATATGGTTAAGGACCACACAGATATTGAAAGAGGAAATCCGTTGTCGCCACTTTATGAGCCACTCTTTCCGATTAGCAGCAAGAGATATTTCATATGTACCATCCCACAGACAGGATAGCACACATCACGGCCTTTGATATACCAGTCGTGGTGCACTGACTGTGACGAGAAATAGCCCAATGGGCCCACCGACGGGGATCGATCCCAGACCGATCGCGCATCGAGTGAGTGCTGTACCACTGAGCTACGTCCCGCCCCTCGGCTTATTGGAGTGCTTAAACCTGTAAACAGATTGTGCAGTACTATTGGTCCAAGCTTACATTTTCTAGCATTAACTTTGTGTTTGTAGATCTTGAGTATTTTAAGTTACAGTTGATTGAGGAAAAATATTGATATTGCCTGTTGTAAGAACGTTTTAGAATTTAAACATCGTAGTGCAATGTAATGTTATCGGAATTTACTACATTACTGACCTTTGTTATTATTTCATTTCACGAGTCTGTCCTTTTTTCTAGTCGCCTTAGCCTCTCTCTCCCCCCCCCCCCCTCCCCCCAACACCTCTCTCCCACCAAATATTTCCCGGATACGGGTCTGCATATTTGTAAGCGATTCGGAAATAGATTTCATGCGACTAGATCTCAATAAATATATATCATCAAAAGTTTTTTTTAGATGCTTTCGACTGGTAAACCACCACGTGTAGTGATTCAGTACATTGATATGAAAATGACATTTGTTTAACGAAATATCAGCACATTGTATACTGGCCATAATAGTTCGGGGTGTGTTACGTACAATATATCTTACTCTGTCCACAAGACGTGATCCAGCCCACTAAGCAATTTGTAACCAGTATACTGCAGAAATATGGTTAATTAAAGTTATACGTTTGTTTTGTTTAAAGATATCACTGGAGCATATCCGTTAATGAATCATCGGCTGTTGGATGTCAAAGTTGAACCTTTGGTAAATCGGATAGAAAACTCTTAGATGCACACTAAATATGTAAATATAAATCGTGTGTAGAATCATTTTATAACAGCGGGCAGCGTGGCCCAGTGGTACAGTGCCCGCCTGATGCGCGGTCGGTCTAGGATCGATCCCCGTCAGCTGACCACTGGGGTTTTTTCTCGACATAACCATATGTCCGACGCCGATATAACCGTAATTAAAATGTGTTGAGTGCGTCGTTAAACAAACCAACAACATTTTATAACAACAAATAGACGGTCCGTCACAGATAATATCATCAGTCGCATGGTGCCGCCATCTTGTGGTGTTATCTTAGCAGATGTTGTTGTTTGTTGAGTTGGTTTTGTTGTTGATTTTTTTGTGTGTTTTTTTCCTGCAGTATTTTGGTAGGAGATTGGAAACTGCTGTGCTAGCCTTGCACGCATCTTGTGGACAGTTGTTCCACTGTAGAGCTATGTGTTTTGGACTTACCGGGCACAAACCTATTATGACCAGTTCAGTGCTGGGCCCTGTTTTTAGGACTAAGATTACCTTATGTGCATAAGTACACCATGCCATTATGATGGTCTTAGCATTAAAATCGCTTTGAGATAAATTCATTATGCCCTTAAGGTGATCATTGCGTTAACATAGCCTTGAGATAACTACATTATGCCCCTACGGATATCTTTGCGTTAAAAATGGCCCTGAGATAACTATGTCATGCTCTTAAGGTGATCTTAGCGTCAACATCGCCTTGAGATAACTACATTATACCCTTAAGGCGATCTTAGCGTTAAAAATCACCTTGAGATAATTACATTATGCCCTTACGTTGATCTTAGCGTTAAAATCACCTTGAGATAACTACATTATACCATTAAAGTGATCTTAGCGTTCACATTACCTTGAGACAACTACAGTATACTCTTAAGATAATTTTAGCGTTAAAATCACATTGAAATTACAGGCGAGAATTATAGTTCTGTATAATGCTTTTCATTTCCTATTATAAGTATTATTGGAAGCCTGCCCTCTGATATTATTTGGCTCATCTCTGTAGAAGCTCAAATATTAATTTTAGCGTTCGGAAATTTTCGTAAATACTGTTTTGGCCTAAAATGGTGCACTCGTTACATGAATGATATTACAAGGCGTTGCTATGGTATATTCAATTGAGAACCAGTCTATCATGTAAATAATTATGGCGCGCTATTTTGCCGACTTACAAACTATGACTATGGGACGACCTGAGCAAAATGAGCGAAGCAAACAACGTGCAGTCAAGAGCTGTCAAACGATGGACACTTTTCTTACGAAAAGGAAAACAAGGTATAGTATAACTGGTCAATAAAATAAATACGTTTACGAAATATTTTGATCAACTACGATCACCCGAAAAATAATAAAATGTCAGTTAAATATGACTAATGACTTTGTTGCTTTCAGGCGGGCAGTGTAGCCCAGTGGTACAGTGCCCGCCTGATGCGCGGTCGGTCTAGGATCGATCCCCGTCAGCTAACCACTGGGGTTTTTTCTCGACATAACCATATGTCCGACGCCGATATAACCGTAGTTAAAATGTGTTGAGTGCGTCGTTAAACAAAACACCCACAAAAAAATTGTTGCTTTCAACGAGTTTTTTTAAATTTATATTGCATGTTGTTTAGAGATGAATTTATTTAACAGCTGACACTGTCGAATGCGTTCTCAACTCAAACCGTGTGTGGCATATGATTGGTACCGTTATCGTAAATATGTTTAACATGTCATACATTTAATTCCGTCTCGAATAAAATCATTGGTGGAACTTCGATTTTAATACCCTTACCAAATTAGCAATCAAGGGGGAGCAACTGACGTAAATATAATTCACGAAAGCGATTCCGATGCCGTCAATATAATACACCAAATAGAAAACAAACCTATGCCCGATACCAAAATTTAAACACACTGATGTTTTTTTTTTCACGCGCACGTTTAGTGATTCAATTGTTATTTTTATGCATTCCTGTTTTTACAAACAATGACGACAGCGGGTTTCCTCTCTCAATATCTGTATGGTCCTAAATCATATGTCTGACGCCATATAACCGTAAATACAATGTGTTGAGTTCGTCATTAAATAAAACATTTCGCTTTGTCTTTGTCTCCGAGAATAATTTTGCCTGGTTTCTGTCATTAAGTCATTGTATTGTTGTGGTACATAATCTACTGATCATGTGACGTTTTGCTTACTCGGAGGCAATTAGATGCTTTCCTCTGTCACAATGTCTCAACTGATACACGGTGCAAATGTCCGACTGAATGAGTAATAGTGTCTGTGGAGGTATTGTCCAATAATATGTATAAACAGTTGGGGACTTTTAATGTGCTTGGCTTGGCTTTAATCATTTTACTTGCTCCTATACCACGGAGGTTTCAAGCAGGTCCATCCAGGGACCCGTTCATGGATGCCATGGGCCGGCTCCGGGACAGAAATTTACCAGGACAGTCCACAGTTAAATATAATTATTAATTATCTGAAAAAAAATGATTGGCGCTTTTAGAGTGGGCTTGTCTAAATAAAATAAAAAAACACACATTAATTTGTATTACCTTTAGCCCTTTGAGGAACAGGGATGTTGGAATAGGATGTTAGGTCATTGGAAATTATTTAGTGGTCCGAGAAAGTGAAGGACATCAGGCCTATTGGGCACTTCAGCGTGACCCGCCAGGGGACAGCGCCCCAATGTCCGAGGGGAGGAGGGAGGGCCATGCGTATGCGTTTTTCCTCAATCACAGTTTCTTAATTGGTACACAGTGGAGATGAATAATATAGGCTGGCAGCCAATCACTAAACACAAACATCGGTTAATAAGTTTATTTTGTTTTACTCATTATGCATGTTTAGGACATTTAATTCACAGGTATGAAGGATGACATCGTGTTACCTTTGGGCTTTCTGAAATTTAAACATGTATTTATATAGCTATTTCATTGTTAATAACTGGATACAAAACTTTGAATAGTTCGTATTAAACTAAGTTTTAAAATGGTTTCTAGACCATTGAAACAGGCTGATGAAAATGGGTTTCGGTGAATTCTCCAAAAAGTGGGTGTAGCCCACCGATTGCCCTTTTTAAAAATGGCCGCTTTTGTAAGTTTTCACTAATTATTAAAAGCTACATACAACATTTTGTTGGGTGTGGCCAACATAGTGTTGTTGTTGTGAGGGATTTAAAAAAAAAAAAAATTTGTGGTCAAAATGGCCGCCTTTATATGCTATCTGTATAGTCTAGTGTTGAATACTACATTTTCTATAAACGCAACGTCTTGTGATTCAGCCGGCTTAGTTTTCGTTTTAAATTAACGGGCCGAATTTACGACGCCTGTTAAAGCATTATAGATGTATGCAGTTGCACGCGTGTAAGGCTTAAACAGGCTTCGTGAATTGGAACCAGTATGTATAAGCATGCATTAGGACACTCTCTGGCCATCACAGATTTATCCTTAACAATACAACGGCGGTCATTTTGGAAGATGGCAATGCCCGTATTCGGTTGCCTTTGTGCGTCAAATTTACTTAACCAAGTACGCATGAATATTTGATATGTCTATTGTGTATTTCTCTTCACTCTTTGTTTCTCTTTTTTTCAAATTTATAACTGTAAAAATTTAAAGGGACATACCCTAGTTTTTAAACACTAAGACATAGTTTTGACTATTAGAGGCGTTTTTTTATAACTGAAATCATACTTTACTTAAATTTTATTGTTTAAAGTATCCATTTCCGTACATTCAAAGTGTTTTTGGTCATCCTGATGTTTTTTAATATCACAAAATGCATTTCTCATATTTTTAAAAAGGCACGTGCCTCTGAGAAGTAACAGTTATGTAGTCGAGTTTTATTCTATTTTAGAGGGCATTTCACCATTTCAAAGTCAAAGACTCATGTTTCACTCAATTTTAACTTTATCAAAATGTGTTACAGGTTTGTAAATTACACTAAACTTAATATTAATTTTCATGAACTGAAACTAGGGTATGTCCCTTTAATGTAGAATATATTGTAAATTTATTGCTCCCAGATGATTGCTAGCCGATCGTCCGATTGATATTTTAGGAGACGATATCAAAACATTAAATTAATTTACATTGTAGCTGCTAAAATATGACGCGGTAGCGTTGGTTAGGGTGAAATTACACGTCCTATAATGATATTTCGCCCATCTCAGGCTGCCTTATTTCAAAGTCCGTCTTCCTGACACAATATGTTTGATTTAATCGCTTTTACCCAGATCACCGTACATACTAGTACACAGACACGGAACATCATATAACCAGCATACATACGTCGAAATATCATAGGCAAATTCAAATTTTTTTTTTTTGTTTACGACGCACTCAACACATTATAAGTACGGTTATATCGGCGTTGGATATATAGTTATGTCGAGAAAAACCCCAGCGGTTAGCTTACGGGGATCGATCCTAGACCGACCGCGCATCGGGCGGGCACTGTACCACTGGGCTATGCTACCCGCTCACTCTTCGAACAATAAAATAGTTTAGTTTAATCATAACGTGCACATTGTTACTTTCTAAACAGACTACAGATGAAGGCAAATTATATCCACCCAGTATGTGGGACATTCTGAAGCAGATACTTGGTAAAAGAATGATCTGGCCATTTTATTCACCTGGTTTCTTTCCTGAAGAATACACATTGAGTGAATTCGGAAGAAGACTGCATCTTTCAGGCCAGTATCGTAGATTCTGAACAATTTCAAACGAAACTGTGGTAAGCCGTTCCCAAGAACAATTTCCAATGCTTCATCGACAGAATGTGATAATGATGCGTTGATATTTATTTAATAATTTATTTTAGAATTACTTCTGAAAATTACGTTATTTGCTCGCGGACATAGTCGAATAAAGAACATAAATAGTACATACGACTGAAAGCAGATGTTCATAAAACTCAGGGCAATATGTCAATGTGTTTATTATATTTGAACTAACTGTAACAAATTTGGATGGGGTGTGATGGTCGTACACCAGGCTTTCACCCCCCCCCCTCCCCTTATTTTCCGTGTAGGCCTATAGTTACCTCTGTATTAATTAACAAATATGATGTATTTAACACGATGTGTGTATGGTTGTCGACTGGAACTGAGGGAAAGGGGATCCTTGTGAAATACGGAATAGGGTAAGTACAAAGACGGCCGTCGGCAGTACACATTAAAAGAGGAGACGCGGTCAGAATGATATGAAACTGTTAAAACAGCCTTTCGTAATATCATATTATAGATTGAACAATTAACTGGGATAATATTTTTCGAGTGAAGGAAATAAATGGCTAAAAATATATTTAAACTTTGGGTGTTTTGTTTTTCTCATGGGGATGGTTTAAAGCAATATATCTCAAAATGCCCAAAGGTGACAGAATGTCATCCGCAAGAAAATGTTTTCGTAACTATAGCTGGTTTCATCGTAAACTTCAACAGTTTTCTTATTGTCAAGCCCTTTTTGGTGATAACGACCAGTAGCTTTGAAGGTTTCATTTTTATCTTGTTTGCTCGCGTCTTCTGCAAATACAACCGCATCCATGATGACAATACCCGAAAAATGCCGAGAGTCGACCTTATTGAATAAATAAATATATAAATGAGTGTAACAGATGTTAAAGGGATAACAAGTATACACTTGTTTGTTTTGGGCACATTCTTATCAAAGACAAAAGTACTAAATTCTCATTATATACTTATAAATTGATGTATTATGATTTTATTCAAAATGGAACCAATTATAAATGGATAGCAAACGTCAGAGGAATATTTTATAAACTTGGACTGAATTACATTTGGGACACTAAAAAATTTCATACAAGGAACTGGTTGAAAAAACAAACCTTTCAAGCTCCGTATAGGAGATCAGTTTATACAATACTGGCACAAAGAAGTGATGTAATCTTAAAAACCCTTAACATATAGACTTATTAAAGAAAACACAGAGTTTGAAGCTTAATTTAATATATTAATCAGGAAGAATTATATTAGTTTTGTGCGACTTCCTCATTCTAATCATGTTTTACCTATTGAAACAGGGCCGTAGTGTAAAATACCATGTGAAAATCGAATGTGTTCATTATGCTCCTCGAACGACATCTTAGGTGAGTTTCACTATTTGTTGACATGTAGTAAATATAAGGATGGAAGACAAATGCATTTAAAGAAATACTACATTATTCGGCCAAATGTCATTAAATTTACACAGCTGTTTAATTGCCAAAAATAAATAAATAAATAATAATAATAATAATATAAAAAATAAATAAAATGTTGGCACACTAAGAAAGGTTTGCCAGTTTATCAATCTTATAAACAATCTATTTGTAGTTATTGTATATTGTATTAGTATTTATTATGCATTGTTATTTATGTAATGTCTTGTCATCTTGATTGCTAATTTATTGTACACTTGTATACGCCTCTTATATCACCTAATGGAGACCTTGAGAGTAATAAAGTTCTGTTCTGTTTATTATATATATAATAGTTCATTTTAATCACACACATGGAATGCACTTGTCAACAGTCACCAGGAATTCATTTTGAAACATTTTCAGCTAATTAAGAAATTAATTATTCAATGTGCTCCTTTGGCGTCGTTAAAAAAAGCCCCTGCGTGTGCATTAACCTCACCGTGGTGCAGGGGTGAACATTATTTTCTAGAATGGCCAATAATGCACAACTCCTCGTATGAGGCACCTTGTTGGCCGTGAGGTGC
>JAECMU010046751.1:5634-20602 GCA_016106625.1 Dracogyra subfuscus | reverse complement strand
GTGCTGTCGTTAAACAAAACAAACGTTTTAACTGTATACATTAAACATATCTAGGTACATGTATACAACTGAATATAAAGCAATACTACATGAATATTATAAAACTGAATATAAACCACACATAATTAGAAAATCAATATAAATCAAACTTAATTTAAAAACACCCAGACAAATAATTATTGAAATAAATATTAGAACGTTACCACCACGGTTTAATGCAGATACTTAATTAAAATACAAATATTAGTTTTAAATTAAAGTTTTCATAATTATTAATGAACAAATGGTATATTGAAATGTGCAGCTGTTGCCAAGGTAATATAAATAATATAACTGTTATATGTATGTTAGCATTACGTAGATGTTTGTTAGTATACAAAAGGGGATATCTAACTAATTCAGAATATAACATAATAGTAGTAGTGGAACTTTTAACATTTAGAATATATCGACATCAACAACAACGGTTATAACAACACACAACAATAGAGGATGATGATTACAACGAAGCTACCAAAATAACATCATGCACAAACAACTAATCCACTGTTCTGGACAGAAAGTCCAGATAGCCGAGGTATGTGCCCAGCACAGCGTGTTTGAACCTTAATTGAATATAAGCACGACAAATGAAATGCAGTGGCTAAAACAATGAAGGTGAACTGATATGAAGAAAAACCTGAAATACAAACTTAAAACAATTACGAATTGAAAATCCCACGCAATAAACATAAATACAAATTAAAAATTAGAAATATATTAATTAATAATATTAATTAACACCATTTAACACATTGCTAACACAAGAACATGTTTAGACTCCTGAAACATAAAAGAATCGTTAAAAAGAAAACGGGTTCTCGTTAAAAGGAAAAGGTGGCTGAAAGAAATAGAAAGAACAAATAGAAAACAATGAAAAATTGTGAATTTGATATTAATTTCAACTTTCATAGAATCAATATATTCTTGCATATGAATATTATTTAAAGACGCTCTCTGTTTTCGATAAAAGAATTTTGTTTATAGTATGTTGACACATTTTATAGGTCAATTCAAGATCACTGCGCATGCGCACACGTGTATGATTTCAGGTGACTCAATATCTGAAAATGATCTGCATTTATTAATCTATATATCTGCCACATTTTATGTTTTTATCTCAAAATGCACAGTCGTTATACTATTTAAAGCTATGTAGGGCCCACTAATATATTTAAACTATGTTTTTGTGGGTTTTTTTACAAAAACATACCGTGTCATGTAACCCGATATTTTCAAAATTATTACCACTTTGGCCACCACACCAGGACTTATAATAAACTAAACAGTTCAATAATAATAATAATAATAATAATAATAATAATAATGAAACTTTTTAAATCAACTACGATGCAACCACATAACGTTTGTGACCAGTTGTCAGAAAACAAATGAGGTAAGATCAAAACTTTTATGTAAGCAAAAATCAATTCCTCGACGAATATACTCATTTAAAAAAAAAGTGTAACAAATATATAATAATACGATTATGTGAATTAAAAGGTTATATACCATTACTTTTAAATCTTTCCTAATCGTAAAAAGGAAGAAATTGAGACACACAGTTATTTATTTTTCAAACAAACATGTACTGGGGTAACATGACGTCATTTTCCCCAAACACGTGACCGCATGTAGCCACCATATCGAGCCCTATGATAACCTAGACATAATAAGCTGTCAAATGAGCTGTAATATAGTCCTATGACGTTTGGTGTCATAAAACCGAAAAACAAGTGGTCCTAGCCGCTCTAGTATTAACTTTATATCACACTTACTTTTAGTGTAGATGGTAAAGTTGGCAGAGTACAGTTCATTGTTGTTGACGAGACATCGGAACATCTGGGCATTGTCATCCACAGACACAATGTGTTTTAGAGTGGATCTTCCTTGATTTGCACAGTTGCCAGAAGTGACTGGATCATCCGTGATCCTGTTATTATAGGGGTAAGATGTCCACCCCATCATACTGTCAGCGTACTTCCACTGCCACGACCAGGGTCTGGATTGTGGTGGATTCCCAACATCACCAACACACCGGAATTCTACAGATTCATTCACGTAGTATGGACTGGCCTCCCTTTTTGGTGAAACAAACATCGAGACTGGACCTGGATCAGCTGAAATATGAGATAAATCATATTCTAAAAACACAAAGTGTCAATTGACATGACACTTAACAATCGAAGACCATAACCGTTTCACCACTGGAACTTTTGAAGGTAGGGGGAGGGGTTGTTTCTTTAGGGGTTTGTGGGAGGGTTAACTTTGGGGGGTGTCTTTGTTGTTAATGACGTGACTATATCGACAGTCTTCACTTTGGTGCCCCTAAGCAAAACGTATCTGATTAGTTAATATATTTTGTCGCTGGCTCGCCTACATTAATCTGTTATGATACTCCAATTGAAATCAATAGTTTCTAAAACAAAAGTACTCGCTGTGCTCGCATCCGGTTGAGCTGTATCCTAATATGATGCATGGTACGCAAGCAACGCTAACGATGCGATAATAGTTATATCCTAACCAGACGCGATCATAATGAGTCTCCATTTTAAAATTAGTAAAAGTTGTCTGGTTTGTTAATATATGTTTTCGCTTTTGTGACACGAAATAAATAGAAACAATTCCTATTGGTATTGTGTCACGTGCTAGACTACATCAATCTCTCACGCCATACGCATGCGGTTAGGATGCAACATGAAATTGGTGGTTTCTAAAAACAACATCGCTCGAATCACCCACGTCTGGTTATGATACAGATTTTATTTATGGCGTCGGACATATGGTTATGGACCACACACATATTGAGGGAGGAAACATGCTGTCGTATTTATGGACTACTCTTTTCGATTAGTAGAAAGCGATCTTTTATATGCACCATCCCATAGACAGGATACCACATCCACGACCTTTGATGTACCAGTCGTGGTGCACTGGCTGGAGAGAGAAACAGTCCAATGAGCCCACTGACGGGGATCGATCCCAAACCGACCGCTCATCAAGCGAGGGCTTTACCACTGGGCTACGTCTCGCCACTTGTGATTGACCATTGAAGCTGCCAATTAAAATGTATCTGATTGGTTGATATATTTTTGTCCTCATGTCGTGCTAGAAAAATAGAATCAAATCCCATCGGTATTGTGTTACGTCCTTGACTAAATTAATCTGCTTCACCGTACGTGTGCGGTTAGGATACTGCAATTGACATAATGATTTCTAAAAAATAAATCGCTTGCATTCGGTTCGGATACAGCTTTAGGATACAGCTTGACAGTGGGTGCATCATCAGAAACGTCAACCTAATAAACAATATTTAAAAACACGAAGATAAATTTACAATGTTATTTTTTTGTTTGTTTAACGACACCAATATAGACACAAATATTGAGTATGAATCAAAGAAATAGTATTAAGAGAATGCTTAGATATAAGTATTTAAATAATTCGAAGATCATAACCTGTGTCATTTTATGTTAGTGTATGAAGAGAGATGTAAAGGAAAGTTTTGCTTATAATGGTACCTTTACTGCTTGTACGTACACTACCTAAAAGACACATTAATCCAACAAATGGTATTTTTACTTACAACTTACAGTCTTGTTCATGCTGTCTACTGAGAGGCCAGGTGCGAATCCTGGCTTCAAATAGTTGATCCTGCAGAAGTACTGACCAGAGTCACTGCATGTTATGTTTCTCAACACAAGCTGTACGAAAGACCCTTGCTTGTCGTTGTCATCTGCCTTCCCAGTTACTGTGGCTCTCTGTGCTAACGATTTATCTGATAGACTGGCTTGTTTACCGTTTTCGACTGCTGCAACTGTTACAGGTTCCACAGGAATCCTGCTGTTACTTACATCTCTTTCTAGTGATATCACATTAAATCTATAAATCTCGCTTACAATGTTCCCAGGACGACACGTCAGTGTCATGGTATCTGCTCTTTGATTCACTGTCAGCTGTGCACCATCAACTGTAACTAAACAAGTATTAACATTTATTGTCATTTGTGCATATTAACTGTAAATGAAACGTTAGTCATTGACGTTTTTTTCATCTGTGTACCATTAAATGTACATTATTCATTAACTGTTAGCATTTACTGTATTAACATTTACTGTTGTGCGCTTTACCGTAAATAAAGTAGCAGAAAACCCCCCAGTAAGATGGTTACTGTTATTTGAACATATTAAATTGTAACTGTAAATAAACAAGTATTCATACCCTCTGTCACGTATTAAAACACAAAACATGATACTTCTACCTTAAAGGGACATTCCTGAGTTTGCTGCAATGTTTAAAATGGTATCGACTAACAGACATTTGTGACCACTGTAATTACATATCAAATATATTTTTCTGTATAAAATATCAGTGGCTGTATTTCTAATCATCCTAATGTTTGTATTACGTTAAATTTAATTTTATTTCCTAAAAACGTTTTTATTATTTTTCTTTTTTTTTCTTTTCTTTCGTACGTACGAAATTATTTGGGACTTCTTACAAATATTCAGAGAACCAAAAACGCATTGAATATACAGCCACTGATATTCTAAACAAGAAAATGTATTTAATTTGTAAGTTTAATTGTAGAAGTATTTTATTAGTCGGAGACATCTTGCAATGCAGCAAACTCAGGAATGTCCCTTTAAAACTGCAACACATATTCCAAAACCAAGCCATGAAAGACACGAAATTCTATATATTCTTGCTGGTGTTTCTGTTTTGCCTTGTCATAATTAAATTACACTGCATTTGTTTCATCTTTCTCAGGATAACAAAAATGCTTTTAATCCTTAAATTTAAAATGTATTTCTGTAACAATATATTTAGAAATACAAACAGTGCATAAATGTGTTTTGTCATTGTTTTAAGAAAGACAAAATATCAGAAACATGTCAAATTAAAAACATATACTAGTATATAAATCTGCAGTATATTACACTCTAGGGAGCAGGTTATAATAGTGTGGGGAAAAGATTATCCTTGTAACTTGAAAACTTCTTGAGTTATACTGATTTTCGTAATTTTGCAGTTGGCTACTCTTTCTGATTAGCAGCAAGAAATATGTTATATATGCATGAAGCCTTGGACAGAATAGTACACACCACGGCCTATGTTACATCAGTTGTGGTGCACTGGCTGGAACGAGAAATAGCCCAATGGGCCTACCTATGGAGATGAATCCTCGACCGTCCACGCATCAGGCAAGACCTTTACCACTGGGCTTCATACCATCCCCGGTAAAATAGGGAGATCACAAAATCATTGATAAAAGAACATTTAGTGCACCTGCCTCGGCTAATTTTTCATTGATTTCTGCACTTTTGAGTAGACGTGTCAAACTTGACAAACATGTCCTTTGACCTATTCTGAACAGTTATCAATATGGATCCAAGTCAGCACCACCTCTGAAGAACGTGGCAGCCATATTTCAAAATGGCCGCCAATCTCAAATTGTAACCCTAATTTAAATCTAAATTAAGCCACATGGGTGTACTATTTGTATTGACCACTCATAAGAAGTCTTATGTGGCCTTTCCGTTGGTGACCTTTAAATGACCTTAGATCAATGTTCAAGTTCATACTTTTCAAAAATACCACTGATCGAATGCTATTAAAGTTAGTCACTTACGAATTATACTCAACTGAAAGTTATATTCATGCATGACAAGACCCTGAAGTAACTTCCAGGTAACTTTTAAGGTCCCATGTCTATTAATGTATGTAGTTTTGCTATTTACATTTGGTGTTACGATGGGATGGTGTCTGCATCCAAACTCTCAAAACAGTTGTTTACAGCAGCTGTGGGGAACAACACTGACCAGAACCTACGCAACGCAACCTCTGCAGTGTCCATCAACTGAACAAGTATATTGTTATGCAGCACTCAAACTGGGTTTCATTTTGTGATTAGTTAAATACCAAAGGAAGGAAAGAAGATTTCAGCTAGGTTCGCAAATGTTTCTCTCATAATTCACACCAAGAACGTACCGTGTTACTCCCACAATTGGCCCAAATAGCTGACATGGCTACTACACTGGTAAAGACGTATGAGTGGTAGGATAACCTGAGATCTGAGCTGGACATAGAAGACTACATTCTAGGTGGGCAATCATGCTTCTATAAATAACGTTCATGAATATGACCACATAGAATAGTGCAACATTCCTAATACCTTTGGGGTATAATTGCTCATTATGTCTGGTGGGCTGTAAAAGCTCGGGGAATTGGCTAGAGGGAAGGGGATGGACCAGTGCAATATGTATTGTCGAAATGGCAACGAGTAGCCAATTTATTCATTAAGGGCACGCATCTAACTAGCACAAGTCATGCTTGTGAGATCATAGCAGCTGCCTTGTCTATTCTTCAAAACCAAGCATGCGATCGGTACATATATGTGACACCAAGAGATGAACTATTGGAAGGTATGACATTCGACGTATTATTAAAGACTCGTAATAATGGACACTAAGTTGGATTAATCTACAAACATGTAACACTTGTGGATAAAGTTACAGTAAACAAGAGTCTGAGACGTTGAAACGGAAACATATCCTATAAAATAGACTAGCTCGTCTCCCTAACCGTTACTTCTCAGAGGTATGTGCGTTAACAGTATTATGAACAATGTATTTTGTGGTATCACAAACGCCGGTATGACTAGAACCACTGTGTATGTATGGAAATAGATAATCTAAACAATAAAATGCAAGTAATGTCTAATTCCAATTATGAAAAATGGCTCTCATAGTGAAACATATATTGTAGTGTTTAAAAACTAGAGGGGAAGGGGGGGGGGGGGTATTTTAATATTGAAATTCAGTTTATTACATTTTGTTTCATTTTCCATTTATGTATAAGCAGTTAATGCCAAAGTCACATTTGCCGCGGCGGCCGCAGTCACATAGGTTAGGGTAACCGCATGGCATAGTTTGTGATGGCAGAAAATCTGCGGTTTCGGTACGGCCTTTGAAATGAAAAGTGAAAAGTGAAATCATAATAATGTGATCCACACAGGTAGATCCGCATGTAGTTTTGGGGGTCCGCAAAGGTCAATTGTAATTCATAACACCCTAGGGCAGCCGCACGACAAACGCAAGGCCACCGTACGCCTGACGTATGGTCGCCGTGAACCGTTCTACGGTATGGCTACGGCGTGTTGAATTGCTACGACGAACCTAGAAATGAAAAAAGGTTATAACTCAGCGTTATAATCCCACGGCGACCCCTACGGGGGGGGAGGGGAGGAGGAGGAGGGAGGGTGTACGACCACCGTATCCTAGCCGTAGAGTAAACGTGATGATCTTATATCATTCAATAACAATAAGATCACAGATTACCTTTCATAAAACGTTTTATGGTCGACACTGTGAGGCCATTTCACGATATGACGCATCATTGACAAAAATGATTACTGATGCAATACCCTTTTTTGACCTTGTACATACATGTTCATCTTTTTGGTGAAAATGTTGTATTTTATCTTATGGTGGACTTTATGGCTGCGGGTTGTGCTCATGACGGGTGCCACCGGTGGGGCAGGATATGCTCACCTTTCGCGAACATCTGATATCATTACCATTTTATGTATTCCACTGATCTCTGTCCTGTGCACATTTGGTTTCGCAGAGCTGGTCTTGGGAGTGGCAGTCTTCCTAGAGGCAGCGCAGGAAGGACGTGACGTGCTGTGCTAGATCTTCTTGGGGACTGTCAGTCCTAAGGACAAGTTACCCGACGGTGGATCATGGAAATTATCACGACCTTGCCTAAACGTCCCTTGGACTCTGCACCTGACCACGGATACGGTTTTGTCGTTCAGATTACGCATAAGTAATAACTTTACTGAAGATTTATTTATTACTATGTATTAATTTAGCATTGGTACAAAATGGTAATATTTTGCAGTTAATCATAATAACTAAATGAATTTAAACTAGCATACTTTCACAATTTGTCCTAGTCATCAGTGGCAACATCATGTAGATTCACTCCTATACAGCCCTTAAGACTTTAACCTAGAACCGATAATCATATTATTACCAATTAGCTTAGAGTCCATGTTTACCCTGCTTAAACCACTAAATAGCAAACAAAATAAATTCACCTTCAAAATAAGCTTAAGGTCATTTCAAGGTCATGGCTGGATCAGCAAAATATGACTTCCTATAAGTGATCAGTGCATATATGAAACCTAACTGGAATAGTTTATCTGTTATTTAAGATTAATGTATTGGATTGGCTACCAGTTTCAATATGGCCGCCACAGGCTATATGGATGGCTGCTGACTTGGATCATTTTGTCTTAGGCGGTCCGATATTCTTCGTAGCCCTGGTATGGCTGCAGTGGTAGAGGCTGCTGTCAAGAACCTATCTCGTAAATGACGAAACCGGATGTAGCGATCCTGCGCAGCAGTCGTGACACGTGGTCTACCGGATTTGGGTTTATCACGGACATTTCCATTTTGGCTAAATTGATCCCAAAGGCGAAATATTGTGGTCAGGTGAACATTTAATAAACGTGCAATTGCAATTGCTGAACTGTATTTTGAGCACAATAAATTTGTGCATGGGTTGTGCATGTAGGTGTCATGAACAAAAATGACATTATTTAAACTCGACGTCGAAACCTTATGTTTTATGTTCCTTACGTTGTAACGTTGTGTGACATGCATGACATAATGAAGAGGGAAACTAGGAAATGTTTTATTTAACGACGCACTTAACACATTTTATTTACGGTTATATGGCGCCAGGAATGGAATAATAAGCCATAATGCATTTCATGTTAAACATAAAGATGTAGTCGTACCATCAGAAATAAAAAGGTTGCGTTTCTTTTTTGGAGTAATATATGTTCATTATTAAAAGAACTGATCATAGTTCTGATGTAGCGGGCAGCTTGGCCCAGTGGTAGAGTGCCCGCCTGATGCGCGGTCGGTCTAGGATCGATCCCCGTCAGCTGACCACTGGGGTTTTTTCTCGACATAACCATATGTCCGACGCCGATATAACCGTAATTAAAATGTGTTGAGTGCGTCGTTAAACAAACCAAAAAAAAAAAAAAAAAAAAAAATTCTGATGTACACATACCTCTTTTATTACTAAGGTTATACTAAGCAATTTCTGAAAACATTTAACATGTTGGCCTACCTCGGATTAATACACCGGGCCAATACCTTTAACTCTGCTAACATTTCATTATCTTGAAGAAAAAAAAATGAAAAAAATATAATAATAACCTTAAAGGGACATTCCTGAGTTTGTTGCATTGTAAGATGTTTTCGTCTCATAAAATATTTCTACAATTAAACTTACATATTAAATATATTTTCTTGTTTAGAATATCAATGTTTGTATATTCAATGTGTTTGTGGGCGTCTTAATATTTCTAAGAAGCCCAAACTGAAGTTTGTCTTCAAATAATTTTGTACGTACGAAAAAACCATATTTTACCAAATAAAATTAAATTTAACCTAATATAAATAATAGAACGATCAGAAACACGTTTAATATACAGCCACTAATAATATATGCGGAAAAATATATTTGATATGTAATTGCACAATCGTTAAAAAGTCTCTGTTAGTCAATAAAATCTTTAAAATTGCAGCACACTCCCTTTAATAACAAAAATACAACCTAGAAAAGAATTGAAAATCGTTGTTTTAAATTATACATTTTTAAGTTCCAGATGCCAGGAAAACGCATTTTAGACTTTCAGAGATTCCGTTTCGATACGAAGTTGCTTGAGCGGACAGCATAGCCTAGTGGTACAGTGCCCGCCTGATGCGCGGTCTGTCTAGGCTCGATCCCCGTCAGCTAATCACTGGGGTTTTTTCCTCGATATAACCATATGTCCGACGCCGATATAACCGTATTTATAATATGTTGAGTGCGTCGTTAAACAAAATTTAAAAAAAATTAAAAATTAAAATTAAAAAATCCTGGGGTGTAAAACTTAAAAAAATAACAATTGTAATGAGAGCGTATTTATGTCCAAATGTCCGTCTATCTCTCTTACAGTCAGTACTCGGGCTAATCCAAACGGTCTCGATAAATACACAGTCGAACCCTCCCACTCGTAATACTTGCTACGGACCTGTACTGATAAGTAACTTGGAAGGTATGTCGACAGGTGAAGCGCACTTTAAACCTAACATTCGCAATTTACATAATAAAGTATGAATTTCAAACTTACCTGATGAAAAATAACATCCGTTAATATACATGAACAACAAAAGTGGACTCCAATTTGCCATTCTGTTAATATGTTTGTTTAAAGTGACCGACGAATCCTGCTACATATAATCAAATGGTGTCCTAATTTAAACTGTGTACACCCGGGTTACCTACTGTAGGTAATACTTGAGGCGTGTCTTACGACGAGATCTAAAAATAGCACCTGTGTACCATGTACTCACGTTTTACTTCTTTGTTAGTAGGACGCGGTGTCGCTGCGTTCGTATCACGTTCGATGAGTCGCAGGATCGATCCCCATTTACGAACTGATTTATTTTTATTTATTCACTTAAAGGGACATTCCTGAGTTTGCTGCATTTTTGAAGATGTTATCTACTAACAGACTGTTTAACGACTGTAATTAATTTTTTCCGCATAATATATTAGTGGCTGTATATTAAACCTGTTTCTGATCCTTCTAATATTTGTACTAGGTAAAATTTCATTTTGTTTTCTAAAATATATGTTTTTCGTACGTACGAAATTATTTGAAGACAAAATCCAGTATGGGCTTCTTACAAATATGAAGACTACCAGAAACACACTGAATATACAGAGAGTGATATTCTAAACAAGAAAATATATTTAATATGTAAGTTTAATCGAAAAATATTTTATTAGTCTGAAACATCTTACAATGTAGCAAACTCAGGAATGTCCCTTTAATGTGCGCCATGCACTACCGGTTTTTTTTTCTTGACCATACCTGGACACATGACTGGTACATCAAAGGTCGTGGTACGTACTGCTCCAGTGCTATACGGCTACTTACCAGAATGAGAGTACCGTAAACAATGCTTGATGCGCGGTCAGTCTAGGATCGATATCCGTCAATGGGCTATTTCTTGCTCCAGCCATTGTACCACGACTCGTATATCAAATGCTGTGGTATGTGCTATCCTGTCTGTGGGATGGTGCATATAACAGATCCCTTGCTGCCAATCGAAAAGAGTAGCCCATGAAGTGGCGATAGCGAGTTTCCTCTCTCAATATCTGTGTGTGGCTTGACCATATGTCTGATGCCATATAACCGTAAATATACTCTTCAAAAAGGTAGGTTAACTCTAATCAAATTTACAATTGGCAAAATTGTAAGTTATATTAGCTGTGGGTAATGGTTATATGATAATAGTGAATTAATTGGACAAACAACGGTAGTTCAGTATTACAGTAGGTGTCATGACCGCCAAAGATCTTGAAAGATGATTAGGGTTACAAGTGAAATTTGAAATTTGACGTTATTTTATCAGTAAATCGAAAATTAAAACAATAAGAATGTCTAAAAACAAAACAATAACAACTGTATGATCAACAGAATGAAAAAGATTGACAGAAATAATGTTCCAAGGTGATTAATGGACCTTCCTGAAAATTGTCAAAATCGAGAATGACATCCCACGCACGTGTATGGGGCAACTGCATGATGCATGTGCAAACTAAGAATGTGTTTCGGTGTTTTTATAAACAGAAGAAAAACAAATATTTACTAGGATGTCTGTGGTCAAAACGTATGTTCGGTCTAATAGTTGATATTAACATTAATATTTTAGGTTCCCCTACTTTGTTTGAAGAGTATATATAAGTCGATAACTAAATATGTTCTTTGTCGACATCCGCGAATTATAAAATTACAAGCGAATTCACTTCCTATAAATAACAGTAACTTAGTCATTCCGACATTGTCCTATGTTACAGCATATTTTCTGATTATATTGAAATGCAAGCAAAATTGAATAGTGGTGTGCAAACCTAAATTTATTGTTGAAAACCTACCTTTACTAGTTACCCCTCCCGACTGGACTGTTGTACCCGCTGAAAGATATAAATGTTAAAAAGTTAAAATGTAAAACATTTGAGACATTGATTTATTAAACACCGGCAATTGGAAAGGAAGGAAATATTTTATTTAACGACACACTCAACGCACGTTATATAGCGTCAGACATATGGTTAAGGACCACACCGATATAGAGAGGGGAAACCGGCTGTCACTCCTTGGGAGGTGCAGGAAGGATGAAATGCACACTGCCGTATCTCCTTTGGCGGTGCAGGAAGGATGAAATGCACAGTGCGTATCTCCTTTGGCGGTGCAGGAAGGATGAAATGCACACTGCCGTATCTCCTTGGGAGGTGCAGGAAGGATGAAATGCACACTGCCGGTCCCCCTGTTAGCAACTCACCCCATAGTGGATCATGGAAACTTATCACGACCTTGTATAGAACGTCCTCTGGACTGCCTTGTGCAGGGATACGATTTTGACTGCGCCATGGTTTTGTCGTTTAGATTTCATGAACTTCTCTTTTCGACAGCAGCATGGGATCTTTGATATGCAACATCCCACAGACAGGACAGTAGACACCACGGTCTTTGTTACACCAGCTGTGGAGCACTGGCTGGAACGAGAAATAGCTCAATGGCGGCAATTGGGTGTCCAACATTTAAAAAGTTTGACATATTATTCATGGAAACAGGCCGACCAATATAGGAAGGTACCGGCAGGGTAACATTAGTTCATATGGTAAACGGATTCGTTATGGTGTGGGTATCATGAAACCACCCGACGACACTTTCAAAGCTGCATGCGATTCGCATGGCGGCTATTTTCCAAGATGGCTGGTATGATGACGTTTGTTTTACAGCCAAATGTTTTTTACAGTACAAAATAATATGACTTTGGTTGCATTAGAAAATAATTATTTTACGATGCTGCTGTTTTATTATCAAGTTACGACGTCACTTCACACAATTACGTTATTCGTGGTGCACGTGGAATCATTATAACACACGTGGGTCATACCTGTTATATTTCCCTGAATATCTTAAACTATGTGGATAATAATATTTTATATATACCCTCTTATAGTGAGTATATCACATGACACAGCCATTGATATACCTTTGAAACGTGAAATAGCCCAATGAGCCACCGATGGGGATCGATCCCATACGGACCGCGCATGAGGCGAGCGCTTAACCACTGAATACTTCCAGCTCTATGTGTACACGAGATAAGAAGAAAGGAATATTAGTATATCAACACCTCAGGTCATTTTAGATTAATTTTTTAATTTGTTGTTGTTTGTTTGTTTTTGCTTGTTTTTTTTTGTTTTTTTGTTTTTTTGTTATCTGTTTCTAACATGATGTCGGCTTACAGTTTCCTACTATAAAAGAACAGTAAGTAATTTTTTTATATGCACACATCGACAATAGATATCAAGGACTTGTATGCAATATTAGTATATCAGCTCATTTTAGACTACTTTTTTTCTTGTTTTGTTTTTG
The DNA here is from genome assembly GCA_016106625.1 of Dracogyra subfuscus. Taxonomy (NCBI): domain Eukaryota; kingdom Metazoa; phylum Mollusca; class Gastropoda; order Neomphalida; family Peltospiridae; genus Dracogyra; species Dracogyra subfuscus. Next base: position 7,041 of record JAECMU010046751.1, on the reverse strand, counting down.
GGGGGTCTATGTTTCTAACATAATGTTTATTGCGATAGTCGGTCGAATGTGAAAGAAACATGATGTCGGCTTACAGTTTCCTACTATAAAAGAACAGTAAGTAATTTTTTTATATGCACACATCGACAATAGATATCAAGGACTTGTATGCAATATTAGTATATCAGCTCATTTTAGACTACTTTTTTTCTTGTTTTGTTTTTGGGGGGTCTATGTTTCTAACAATGTTTATTGCGATAGTCGGTCGAATGTGAAAGAAACATGATGTCGCCTTACAGTTTCCTGCTATAAAAAACCAGCAAGTAATCTTGTATATGCACTCATAGACAGTAGAGCGGGCAGCATAGCCCAGTGGTACAGTGCCCGCCTGATGCGCGGTCGGTCTAGGATCGATCCCCGTCAGCTAACCACTGAGGTTTTTTCTCGACATAACCATATGTCCGACGCCGATATAACCGTAGTTACAATGTGTTGAGTGCGTCGTTAAACAAAACACAAAACAAAATCATAGACAGTAGATATCACGGACCTGTATCTGATGGAACAACATTTCAATTTACATATTTGTATCACGACTGAACAACACAACCGTTACTATGGTCAACGCTGTATCGCTAAGCAAAACAGAGTTAAAGGGATATTTGAACAAAGTACTTCGTGTACCTATCTTATTGTGTACATTTTATCTCATGCTTACGTTCAGTGTAGATGGTAAAGTTGGTAGAGTACAGTTCATTGTTGTTAACGAGACACCGGAACATCCGGGCATTGTCATCCACGGTCTGGATTGTGGTGGATTCCCAACATCACCAGTACACTGGAATTCTATAGTTTCATTCACATAGTATGGACTGGCCTCCTTCTGTGGTGAAACAAACATCGAGACTGGACCTGGATCGCCTGAAATATGAGATAAATAATGTTCTAAAACCACAAAGTGTCAATTGACAGGGCTCGCAAAGGCACTGACCTGTCGTGGGCCCTGTTCCACGAAGCTACCTTAGCACTACGATCATCATAACTGCCTAGTGCACTTAGATCACTTTGATCTTAACTGTTTGGCCACAGGAACATCCACAAAAATAAAAGCTTTTTTTTTTTTTTAACGACGCATTCAACACATTATGATTACGGTTATATCGGCGTCGGACATATTGTTATGTCGAGAGAAAAAAACACAGTGGTTAGCTGACGGGGATCGATCCTAGACCGACCGCGCATCAGGCGGGCACTGTACCACTGGGCTATGCTGCCCACACAAAACAATAGAAGCCTAATTAACCCTAGGTAACAATGTGTACTTTGAAACATCTTGTTTAAAAATAGTGAGGTTTTAAAGTTTGTTTGCTGTTGTTTGGGATTATTTTGTTGTTGTTTTGGGGTTGGGGTTCCTAATGACAAAAACAT
>JAECMU010046711.1:0-20870 GCA_016106625.1 Dracogyra subfuscus | reverse complement strand
TGTTCACTATTAACTTTAAGTTTCCATTTCTTACAATATTCCATAAAAGCATTTAAAGTTCTTTGTAACTGGTTTGCATTAGTTGCTAATAGTGCAGTGTCGTCAGCATATAACAGGCAGAGCAAGTGGATACCCATTTCTAAGAAGCTGTCACGCTCATCTATACTGGGAGCTAGCCCTTGACAATTAAAGTTTATCAGATGGTTTTCGAGGTCATTTAGATAAAGTGAGAATAAAACAGGTGATACATTTTCGCCTTGACGGACTCCGAAATTACAAGAAAATAATTGTGAGTATTGGTTATTTACACTGATACATGATTTCATGCCTTGATACATTTTTTGGATAACTCTAAGGAATTTGCCATTTATATTATTATTAATTAATTTTTGCCAAAGGAAACTTCTGGATATCATGTCGAATGCCTTTTGGAAATCAATAAAAGCGCAAAATAGTTTCTTTTTCTTTCTGTTTAAGATTTCGATTAAGGAGTGGATATTAAAGAGATGGTCAGTTGTAGAGTAGCCTTGTCGAAAGGCTGTCTGGGCTTCAGTTAGAATATGATGTTCTTCTATGTAGTCATTTAATCGTTTGTTTAGAATAGTTGTGAATAGCTTTGAGATGCAGCATAATAGAGTTATTGGTCTATAATTCTCAGGCATAAGGCGGCTTCCTTTATTTTATAAATAGGCTTAATCACTCCTACCAGCCATTCATCTGGGAAGATAGTATTTTCTAACATGATATTAAATAGTTGTGTATATATTGGCAACATTATATCCGCGGTAGATTTTATGTATTCATTTGTAATATTGTCTATACCTGTTGCTTTTCCATTTTTAAGTTACTTTATAGCATTTTTAATTTCTCTTTCTTCAATCGGTTTATCTAAGCCATCGTTATGCAGTTCATCATTGTTAACGATTTCATCTAAGTTCAATTCATTATCCACGAGTTCTCTTTCATTTATTTGTTTAAAATAAAAACTAAGTTCGTATAATGTGGGGATGGTATTATGTTGGGTCTCTGGTTTGAGTAATTGATAAAAAGACTTTGAGTCGTTTAATCCTAAGTCACGCATTTGTTTTTCTACTTTATATTTATGGGTTGCATTTTCTTTCATTAAACATTTTTTATACGATCTACTTGCATTTATTAATCTCTGTTTGTTTCCTGTGCTGTTATAAATTGAATAAGATTTGTTTTGGCAGAATGATATTTTCTTCTAGAAATAAGGCAAGCGCCAGACAGCCGTATCTTACTTTTTGTTTTGTTCCGTGGGCGAGTGCCAGTTGGCGCGCGGTCAAATGTTGTCTCGGCCGAGTTTATAAATATATATTTCATGACCCCAATCGCGTTAATAACACGTGTCTGTGCATCGTCTGTTTCGTTACACAAAATGTTGCAGATATTATCTAGCTTTTTTTGGTCGAAATTTTCAAGAAACTGCTTTTTTCTGGTAACCATTTATTGATCTTTCTATTTGTTGGTCTTACGGTATTTTCAATAGTTGTATTAGCATTAATATCACTTGTTTCATTTTCAGTGTAAGCTTGATAGCGGTATGAATTTATGTCAAAGGTCAAAGCGCAATGCGCATCAGAGAAAAGTGGGTCAAAATTACATACTTGAAATTGGTTGATTAAATTAAAAATATGATGACTGCCAATAACATAATCAACAACACTACTGTCTTTGCATGTTAACTTTCCAATAAATTTGTCTTTTCCCAATCTGCCATTTACTATATATAGATTATGTGGTTTACACAGGTTTAGTAGCTTTGTGCCATGACTATTTATTTTTCCTACATCTTGGCATGTTCTGTCATTTGAAACATTATATGATTCTAGTTTTAAAATATAATTTTTAAAAATCAGCTATATCATTATCTATGCTATAGAGAAAATCACCATCTTCGTCAATTGTGATATAGTCTGGTAAACATTCGGTTCTTGCATTAAAATCGCCTACTAACATTAATGGATTTCCTAATTTAATCAACTGATTTATTTCATTTTCAATAATGTATCTTCCTTGTAATAAGGGGAATTTATTGGAGGCATATAAAATACACCAATCAACAAACTTTCATGGATGCCTAAGTTTTCTCCTTAGATATTAAGCCAGGAAACAAATTCTGATTTGTTAGAAACTTGAACATTAAGACTGGTGACTAAATCACCTTTGATACCAATAGCTATGCCACCAGAGGGTCGTAATTTGTTTTGACGATTATTCAGGAAGAAAGTGAAACCAGGTATAAGATTTGAAATTTTATCCGACTCATCCAATTTGGTCTCATTGAAACATAAGATAGCATATTTGAGAATATTTTCTACAAATTCAGGGATTAACAGTTTGCTTCGGAGTCCACACACATTTAGACTAAGAAAATGTATAGGCTTCATATCAACTGGTTTGTTTCGCTGAGCTGAATTATTTATATCATCTCGGCATGGGTTGTCATTATTAGAATTAGTGGGGTGATTTTTGTCATGTGGTACATAATTCATATTTGGGAAAGATGCATGCTTATTTTTATTAATATCTCTGGAGTAATTGTCACCATGTATAGGGCTGTTCAGATGTGACATAGGTGCATTTTTAACTATATCATGCGAATGTTGTAAAATTCTACCACGGTTTACATAGTTAATGCTTTAAACATGTACATTATTAGTGCTAGCACTGGGATGACTGTCACAATGTGTCACACTGTTGATATTAGAAATATCACTGTGTGCATTGTTAGCAACACTATCACATCTCTGATCACTGGGCCTTACATTCAATATGGGTGTGACATTATTAAACTTGTTTCCTCTCTGTACATTTTGCTTTAAGCTAGAGGTAATTGTAGTGTTGACATACAATTCTCATTCAATAAATAGGCATTATTAACAAAATCACTTGCATGATGGTTTCTTCTCTGTACACTTATCTTTAGATTTGATATAGGTGTATGTGTAGCACTAACAGCCTCACTACTAGAATATGATACATATTTCACATTTAAAAGGGATTCATTACTAATACTATCACTAACGGGATGGTTTCTTCTCTGTACATTGGATTTTACATTTGATATAGGTGTATGTGTAGCACTAACAACATCACTACTAGAATACGGATCCATTCGTTTGATATCAAATGCAAAGCTGATTAGCCTTTCAGGACAAACCAGCCTCGGTCGCGTCGTGGTTAAGCCATCGGTCTACAGGCTGGTAGGTCGAGTCATGGGATTTTTAATCAGATACCGACTCCAAACCCTGAGTGAGTGCTCTGCAAGGCTCAATGGTTAGGTGTAAACCACTTGCATCGACCAGTGATCCATAACTGTTTCAGTCAAGACCATGGTTTGTGTTATCCTGCTTGTGGGATGGTGCATATAAAAGAAACACCTTGCTGCTAATTGGATTCCTGTTACAGACGGAGAGATCCGGCCAAGGCCGGTCCATGTGCCTGTGACAGTCATGCGCTACAACAGCTTGCTCTGAATGTGCACGTTAAGAACTTAGAACTTAGGACTTAGGACTGGACTAATTTGAAAGAGTAGCCCATGAAGTGGCGATTGCGGGTTTCCTATCTCAATATCTGTGTGGTGCTTAACCATATATCTGACGACATATAACCGTAAATAAAATGTGTTCAGTGCGTCGTTAAATAAAATATTTCCTATCTGAACAACTAAAATAAAAATAAAAATTATTTTTTTTTATTTTTTTTTAAATGAAAAAACAAATCACACTCACCCAAATTAAAACTATAACCTCCTTTCATTCCATATAGATCTGACATGAGCTGGCTTCATTCTGTGATCCAGTATCTATTTATCTCAGTTGGCCACAATATTTGTTTTGTTTGTGTGTTTTGTTTTCCTAACAATGGAGTGCTGAATCAAAAGGACACCCACAGTATTCCAAAGTACATTAGCATTCACTATACAAAGGTTTGTACACCCAAAGGCATGCAGCCGACAAGCTATTAGATCTGCTGCACTAAAATGATTTGATTAGGCCTATAAGCCCAGAAAAGAAAAACAAGTTAACATAAACATAGTCACAATACGGATCTACGCAATATACCTGAATAACAAAGCCGCAACACTTGATGAGGGCCGTTTATTCACACAATGCAGATCGAATGTTAGTTTCGCAAACTAACGGTTGATTCCATGAATTCCATATTGTATCCCACCCACAGGAGGACAGACACCTCGAGAAGATCCCTTGCTGAAGATTTTATAACTCCAGCGTCGCAGTCAAAGAGATGTTTTCACAAGATCGTGAGAGCTACCACACAGCACTTGGATGAGTCATGCCTATAGGTGGACTGTCACTTTGCATGATGATACAACATTCCTAACCTGTGTTCAGAAGAAACTCTACTGTCATTGTGGGGCACTTTGAATGTTGGGGGAAAATGGTGCACACTCCCAAAGCCCTTCTGATGAATCCAAATATGACATTTCTTTGTTCATGAGTTACACGATTGCCGATTAGTCAAATGGAAAATAGTTTTCAAATTGTGTTTATCGAGATTAACTGAGAGTGACCTAGGTCAAGAATGGAGAAATTCTTAGTTTATAAGCAGTTCCACCTTCCTACAAGAATGTTTTCTGTAAATAATTTCAGTTTGGTTTCACATAACAAGAAAAGTAAAGGTGTTTGGAAATAACAAAATAAAGTACAATTTGGAATACAATAGGCTGAGAAATAAATGACGTAGTAAATTTAATAGTATCAAAAGGGCATTCACTGTGTGAATGACTTGTATGAAAGAGGCATACACAATGCAAAGGGAATTTTGCTGATCTTTTCTCATAGAAATATTATGCCATCTATACTGGCATGCAGATAAATGACATACTGGTAACAAATGTAACTGAAATATTGTTTAAACTGGAAATGTTATTTTACAAAATGTGGTTTCAAACAAGAAACGCAACTTGGTGTTGGGGGTTTGTTTTGTAATAAAACAGCAATGTTTTTAACATTGCTGACCGTGGCATATTAAACACAGATATGATGATTGCTTGTATACGGAGATGAGAGCAAAGCAATGCGCATGCAAAACAAGTTACACATGCAATGTTGTGTTGTTGCAATACACACCCAAGTCATGTTTGTTGATAGAAACTAATTTTATTAAAAAATTTCTGCTTTGAACAAAATCCTACTTCACTTAGTGTTTAACCAATATGACATTTGTCCGCATGCTTAATATATATGATTTGACATTTTTATGAGAAATTATATAGTGAAATACCCATTGTGTTATTTATGTCTCTCAGTATAGATTATCTCCAGATTGTAAATAGGTTGTAGTGTATGAAGAGAACACTTTTAGTTATTAAAATTATATTTTATAATCCCAATGTGTGTAAATGTCTTATACTTGTTATTGTTCCTTTGTTGTGGGGTTTTTGGGTGTTTTTATTTTTAGTCAGATGTATCACATTTGAGTATTAACATATGATGTCTATCTTACTGGTGACAAATCCAGAATAGTTTCGTTTATTCACATTATCACAAGAGGTATGTCTTTATTACTTCTTCAGAATGTGCAAACTTCACGTATGGCTTGCAGTGTGCAAACACTTGCAGTACACGAAAATGTTTTGGAACCTCGTCTTGTGATCACGTAACTGGGACATGTGATGATGGCTGTGATCGAGGATATCAGAGTGAAGATTGTACAGCGAGTATGTATTCAGTATTAGACCGTGTGCTCCCTATGAGACATATACTGCCAGCAGAGTTTATTATGAGTATGTATTCAATATATTACACACATTATGCATATCAGTAGATTGTACAACAAGTAATTATTCAGGATATTACACATATCAGTATATTATACCACGTGTATGTATTCAGGATATTACACACATTAAGTATATCACTAGATTGTTCAACGAGTATGTATTCAGGACATTACACACATTACGCATATCAATAGATTGTATAACTTCGTATTTGCTGTGTCAACATCCAACTTTGGTAGGTCTGTTATGTAGGCATATTATATTTATACACATTACATTATCCAAATCGTATTTACTTATTATTCATGACTTTGTTACCTTAAAACACAGGAAATTGTGTATACTCTGTCACATGTCTTATTCATTTTTATTTTGTTTGTTTGTTTGGTTTGGATTTTTTTTTTAATGTGTTTTTTTGTTTGCTTCTTTGAGTGTTTTATTGGGGGACGGTTCAGGGAGAGAATGTTGCACAGCTGCATCAGATTTGTCTCGTTATTATCGAAGAAAGTGTCTAAATAATCATCACAAGGCAGAAGGATTTTGTTCGTTTGAGTGTTTTATGGGGTGTGTGTGGGTGTGTGGGTGTGTGGGGTGGGGGTGGGGGTGGGTGGGGTGGGGGTGGGTGGTAATGGACAGGATGTTGCTAAGACGCGTCCGAATTTATCTCATTATAAAACGAAGAAAGTCTCTAAATGTTCATTACAACGCAGTAGGTATACACTACGTAGATATGTCATTAAACAAATTCATTTTCGTTCTTTCCTGTGTTCAGTGTGTCCGTCTGGAAAATACAGTTACAACTGCGATATGTTTTGTAAGGAGAGAAAATGTTCTGGAAACACAACGTGTGGCAGATTTAATGGAGAATGTGTCAGTGGCTGCTCGAAAGGCTGGGAGTTACCAGACTGCACCAACGGTATGTGTGATGAATTTTGTTTAATAAAATTATATAATTATCCGACGCCTCCTTTGTGTCGTTAACAATTACCAGTTACCACTCGCTAAAGCTTGTAATATGTGAAACATGTTTCTTTCGGAATGTAAACTTAATACTAACTGGTAGGATATGTATTATCCTCTATTTCTCGTTGTGTCATAGGTGTGGGATCTATCGCAATATTGAATTACTTGAGATGTCACATTATTGACCAACGTGTTACATTCTTAATTATACATGCATTTGTAAACAGACAAGACCAACGTGAAAACCACAGAACATAGTTTGATTATTTCACTTACCCATTACAAATGACACGATCATAGCTTCTATGTCTACAGAATGTCGACACAATACGTTTGGACCTAGCTGCTTGTTCAGCTGTTCTGAACGACACTGTAAGGGAGACAACTCAAGTTGTGATGTTCAAGATGGTGTTTGTCAAGATGGCTGTCAGCCAGGCTGGACGAATGCAAATTGCACCAAGAGTAAGTGAAGCCTATTTTAATATATTTAATCATTTTAGTTGACCACATAATCCAAATACGCTGGTTAATTTCTCAGTAGTGGAAATCTAGCCAAATTAATTTACCTTTCTTTTTAAATAATAATAACTTTATTTAATGGAGTGACAGTTTTAACACCATCTCATCTTTTACCAGGCTCTCAGTAATACATTAAAACACTGGTGACAAAGCAACTACATATATATTTAGTACTATACTACTGCACTAAATGCATGAAAACAAATTGACTACAAATACACATACAACAATTTTAAATCTACAAAGTATAAAAAGTACTACTACTAATAGTATTGTTTTTAAACCTTTCATCTGACAGACAGTTGTTAGTTGTACACTATTAACATTAGATACAGTAAATTTTCATAAGATACTGTTTCAAATTGTGTTTGAAGCCCGCAACTGACGTGTGGTGTCTAATATCAATAAGAATTGTAATCCATATCTGTACACTTGCGTAACTGAATGACATTTTATATAGTTCAGCGTGAGCTCTTGGTAACTGCCAGGTTCCAGTTATTGGTGTTAGAAGAAATGTATTCTGCGAAAATACCATTTAGTGTTTTATACACCATGATTTCGATTTTATTCTGTCAGGGAAAGGATCATTTTCCTGAACATAGTTCATCGATCATTCAAACTGAATTCATTGCCAACGGTTACCCAAGTATCTTGTCAGTGTTATTTGGTCATACTGTGGTTAAAAGCCAAACAATTCTGGTAAATGCAAACATATTTGACGTGCATTTTTAAAATGTATATCTTATATATCGTTTTGTTTAGAATGTGACGAGAGTTCGTACGGTCCAGCCTGTGTATTTAAATGTAACAAGAGACATTGTCTGAATAAAATAGCCAGCTGTAATCATGTTGACGGTTCTTGTGGAGGAGAATGTGAGAACAACTACAATGGAACCGACTGTACAGGTATCAAATAATTACAATGGAAATTTGTTCATTTTGTTATCAATTTGTTTTTACGAATGCCAGATATATTTGACAGGTTTATTTAACATTGTTGAAAATAATATTCGTGTCTAAAGAGCTGTACTAATTAAAATAAATTGTAAATTCTATGCAAATATTTTATATTCTCTATAAATAGGTATATACAGAGACACACGGACGGACAGATAGGTAGATAGATAGATAGATGCATAGATAAATAATATAGACATCTAGATAGACCATGTGATCACGTGACTGGTTTATGTAATGGACCATGTCAAGCAGGTTGGCAAGGAGAAGACTGCACTCTCAGTAAGTACATAGAGTCGTGTTCTAGGTGAGTTACATAATTATTATGAATATATTATAATAAATATATATTTTTAAAACATTATTTAGTAATTTTTTCTGCACATAATAGTATTGCATATTATTAATAACTTGCTAATTTATTAGGATCCGCGGTGTGTATTTTAAAGTGGCAGCCACTGTCAATGTGTTTGCTTGGGGGATTCACATCTGAGGGCCCAGAGGGTCTGAACATGTTTTAAGAGGCATGGGGGTATTTTTAGTTCCATAAGTTCTAATATGGCATTTCCAGGCTCTTGACAATAATTGAAAAAAATGGGAGACACCCCGTTTCGATGCCACTGTTTATACAAATGCTCTTAATATATATGTTATTTCATTTATTGTTGTCAAGTTTTACGTAACTTTCTAACTTAAAATCATGCTTAAAATTACTGTACTTAAAATGGCAGACAGTGGTCAGGCACCGGACGATGGCTCTGACATGTTTTGTCCAGAGGTTAAGGTTGGAGATGATAAAGAGGGTGTATTTGATGTGTCTACAGAGATGAACACACCAGTTATCATTGTTTCATGTTTAAATTGTCCTGCACCATCCGATGACCACCTCATTAATGTGATTGAAAATGTACCCGGTGATTCCCTTAGCAATGGCGCTGTCGGCTGTGTTGTCGGTAATACCGACTTGAACTGTTCATAACACAGTATGCAGAGACATGTCTCTGAAATTTTACACACAGTACAAAGTGAACTAGCTTCAATACCAAAAGATGTATTTATCGCAAGATTAATTGAACTTGTTGAATATGATAGAAGTGATAAGGAATTTTTTCATTTTTAACTGTTTAAAATGTGTAAAAAGTGTGAGCATTTTGCCCATAAATCGGCGCAGCTAAAACGCAGATACGAGACTCGTACTAGAACCGGTGAGACTATGTTGAAAAAATTAGCAAAGGACTGTTTTATTATCTTCCAATGCTCTCCAGGTGATATCCATGATAATTTTTTTGATGTTATTAATATACAAAATCATTCCAAACGACAAACATCCATTGCTTGCAGTCAGAGTGAACAGTTTTCAGACGACGTTAACTACGACGCAATCATTGTTCTACGCGAATCCATGGCGATTCTTGAGGTGACTTGGTTAAACTGCGTGGTGAACTTGTTCAGGAAGTGGACTGTTTGCAAAGTAAAGTTAACGAGCAAGCCCACGTACATACCACACTGGCTGATAAAATTGGTAAATTAGAAAAACAGTTATCTGACCAGCTAAAGATTAGAGAGCTTTCTCAACGTGAAAATGTTGATCTAAAGGAAAAAGTAGTAACTTTACAACAAAAGCTTGACAAATTAAATTCAGACAATAACAGTCTAGTCAAACAAATTCAAAATGAGTTTAAGAAGGTCAATGAGAATAACATAAATATTCAATCTGACACTGATAACTTGAAAAGTGAATTAAAAGCACAAATTCAAACTTTAGCTGCTGTCAAAGAAACTGTTGGCTCATTACCAGAGCTATTTGGTGCAACCAAACGACTAACAGAATCGCATACAGCCCTGGTGAAAGACTTTAACTATATAAAATCTAAAGTCGACAATGGATGCTTAAACATAAATCGCATTGAAGATCACAAACGTATGGGCATTACGGCCCTGAAATCAAAATGCAGCTAACAAACTCAAAAGTAAATGATATAGAAACCAGCGTAGATGAACTGATGGCGTTAGTAACATCGGTGACAACATCGAGAACTGATCTAAGGAAACGCCTTGGTAATCTTGAAAAAAGAACAGAGACATCAACTAAAATTAAAAAAGCTTTGCTGAAGTGACTGTCAACACCAGTTGTCCATTTCACACACTGCATAAAGAGACGTCATATACACAGGGAGCATCGAAAGAAACCACTGATTCAACGAAGTCATATACGACGAGTTCTAACACTGTCATAACGGTAAACGAGGGCCGTGCAATACATGAATCGACACTATTTACAATGACTGAGACGCTTTATACAACAGCTGCACTCCCTGATATACACGCCCAAACACCGTCTTCGTTGGAGAGTCACAATTCTGAAACTGAACAAAACCAATTTACGAAATTACCGCCCGTTAGTACAAGCAAATGTACCACTAGTCGAGATTGCCCTGCTCGTGATCAGTTGGCAACAATCGAATGAACGGGTAACCATCACACCAGTCATGACGACCAGTGTCCCACTGAAAACTCCAAGCGAAGTGATTTTTCTTCTGTGTGTTTAAACACGATTAGCGTCTGGGCTCCCGGCGACCAGTGTAGGGCAACGTTTGCCAAACAATCTGGGATTTTTTGTGGTGTAACGAGAAAGCCTAGAGTAGCCCGATTTTATATTGGGGGAATCGGCAAATATTCCACGGAAACAGGCTTAAGAGACTTTCTTACAGACAAAGGTGTGAAACCAACCTTTGTCAGATGTTTTAATATAGAAACAATGAAGTCCGCTTCCACTCAGATAAATATATGTTAGGAACAACATGAAACAATAGAATGTGCCGACTTTTGGCCTAGTGGGGTATATGTAAAACACTGGTTACCGAAAGACAAGTTTCTTAGCCAATTTAATAACAGAAATACTGACAATGACATATCAGAATTTTAATTCTGTGTGCTGGAACTGTCGAGGTATCATGACGGGAACTCCTTATTTAATTAAATGTTTAATTAGTCATTGAATAGATATATTTGGTATCACTGAGCACCACTTACGACAATACAACTGCAGTTTTCTAAATTCTATTGATAACAATTATACTGCATTCGTAAAGTGTGCAACAGAACGTGACCCTTCAGTATTTCGTAATGTAAAAAAAAGGGGGAGTCGCCATTTTACTCCACAATCGTTTTGCACACTGCTGTAACGCAATTGAAGTAGACTGCGATAGAATATTTGGAGTGGAAATTGTGTTCGTTGACTCCTCAAATATCTGCATAGTTTGTGTATATTTGCCTGCGTATAACTTGTCTGATGATTTATTTAACGATTATTTAAACATTGTAGAAGAACTGTATATTACCTATAGCTCAAAAGGTATTGTTTATATAATAGGTGACTTAAATGTTAAAATAGCTGGGCCGAGATATAACTTTATAACAAACAAAATAAGTTATCTATGTCAAGCATGTCTTCTTAGAAATAGTCTTGTATCGGTCCACGTCCAGAAATTTTGTAAAGGTCCTCCATACACTTTCGAAGTTTAAGCAGGTGGCCCGATATATCTGCAATCGATCATATTATAGTACCAGAAGAGTTAATTCCTTATACAAGTAATGATCTAGTTAAAGATGACCATGTGCTCTCATTATCAGACCATAAACCCATAATATGTACAGTAAAAATAAACAATGTAACTCATATAGTAGGCACAGTGCCCGAAAAACCATCATGGGAAAAGGCTAGGCGATCACAAACATTGTCGGACTATACGTTTGCCGTGTCCCACATGCTATGGTCAATACACATACCCAATAACAATGTAAATAAAACAAAAATTTAGCGCTTCCTCTTAGATATAATCCATACATTAAATCAGGCAGCCAAAAAACCATTCCTTTTTCAAGGTTTAACAAGCATGTAAAACCATACTGGTCTAAAACAGTTAAGGAATGCCACAGAGATATGTCACATTATAGGCAATTGTGGATAGCAGCTGGCAGGCCCCGCGGCTTTCAATATAATGTGTACAGATCTTATAAAAAGGCAAAATATTTATTCCACACTAAATTAAATGAAGCCTATTTGAACTACGAACGAGACTTCTATAACTCCTTGGATACAAATTGTGAAACAGATCACAAAATGTTATGGACAAAACTTAGAAATAAGAAAAAAAGTAGCTATATTAGGTCTTTGACGGTCACCAATATAACTATGACACAACCACAAGAAATTTGTAGTTCTATGGCAGAACATTTTAGTCGAGTATTTAGCGACACAGAAGATGGACATTTTGATGACAATTTTAAATCAACTATTTAAAAGAAAGTTTCAGAATATAAGCTAACTGCCACTACAAGTACAGACAGTGTTGATATTTCCACAATTCTCGTTAGCAAAATCTGCTTTAAGCTACCGAATAACAAGTCTTGTGAACCAGATAAAATATTATATGAACACTTAAAATATGGAGGTTCTTATCTTTACTTTTGCCTTTCTCGGCTATTTTCCTTGGTAATAAACAGTGGACACATTCCAGAAGGTTGGAATTCAGGGATTTTAGTCTGTTTATTTAAAGGTCAAAGCAAGTCGAAATCCAACAGAGATTCTTATAGAGGTATTGCGCTTCTATCTGTAATCTTTAAAGTTTTTGAAAGAGTGCTGGAATCGTTAATGCCAGAACTGAACTCTTCAGAACGTTTTCCTAATATTCATCGATGTGGTTTTCAGAAAGGCCTTTCTAGCATAGACACTTCGTTTATTCTACAAGAAACTATCAATCACTATAGAGAAAGAGGCGATGGAGTAATTGTTACCTTTGTAGATAGTGCTAAAGCCTTTGATACTGTCTGGCACTCTGGTCTCTTGTGGACACTTTCTGAAACTGGCATATCCCCCAAAGTCTGGCTTACTTTAGAAGCAATCTATTCAAACTGTAAACTACAAGTCTTAGTAAACAATAGTTTCTCTTCACACTTTTCTTTGAAAAGAGGATTGTGTCAAGGAAGCATACTATCCCCCAAATTGTATGTATTGTTTATTAATGAATTGATGAATGATTTAATTCAATCCAACAACGCCCAGTGGTACAGTGCCCGCCTGATGCGCGGTCGGTCTAGGATCGATCCCCGTCAGCTAACCACTGGGGTTTTTCTCGACATAACCATATGTCCGACGCCGATACAACCGTAATTGTAATGTGTTGAGTGCGTCGTTAAACAAACAAACAAACAAACATCAATCCAACAACGGTGAAATGATCCTGGATACTCGAGTTTCTTGCCCAACTCAAGCAGATGACATCTTTATTATTTCTCCTACTCCAAGTGACATGCAAACTATGATTTCAATATGTGAGCGATATAGCGCTAAATGGCGTTTTACATTCTCTGCTTCTAAAACACAAAACTTATCCTGTATGGAAAGACATTGCCATGTTCAACAACCATAAAACATGTTGGCATTAAATTACAAAGGTTTGTAAATACTTGGGACAGAACACTCAAGACTTGCAAAACCACAACATCCACCGCCATGTCTCTTGTTCAGGCTGGTTGTCACTGTCGTGGAATTAATTCTGTAAGCTAGTTCATTCGCTGTGCCTATCAAAAGCCTTGTACGGTAGTGAATTATGGAATAATCTAAATACAAATGAAATATTGGCATTAGAAAGAGCATGTAGTATTGTAATAAAGATTATCCAGGGTCTTCCTAAAAGAACACGAACCGATTTTTGTCTTGGACTTCTTGGCAGTATATCCCTTGAAGGACATATAGATAGACACAAATTATACAATTTAGGACATCTTTTGCGATGCCATGCGTGGTCTCTGGCTTACAAAAATAGCAATCACTCGACTACTAAGTTTTAAAAATCAATGTGTTCGTTCCAATATTGGCTTTGCAGCGGATATATACACAATCCTTCATAAATATAATCTACTGTATCACCTCAAAGTATTTTATCTAACATCAGTATTCCTAGTAAACCTATTTGGAATAGAATTGTAAGAAATCATGTTTTAGAATTTGAGGAAAATGTCCATGCCCATCTCGAAATGCATAGAAATGCATAGAGCTTGGTCAGTTGCACGGTCAAATCCATCACTAAAGGAGCAAGCACACCACTTGATAAATATATGTGCTACATGGAGGCCAAATTCAGTACAAGGTATTTGTACGTTATGTACTAGTAACTATTCTGATCTTTTTTACACATATCATGACCAGTTGTTTATACTTAACAACAACCAGAGATACATTCTGGACAACACTTCTTGATATCTGTCCTATTGAACTTAGTATAGAATTACATAACTGCCTCGATGATATTTTTATTACAAAACATCTGTCCTGCAAACCTCCAATGCATGTTGATGATGAATCATCCATGTTATATAGTGCAACTGTCATACACTTAATTTATAAAATAACGCAAATATATTACGTTAACAATATAAAGACCAATATACTGTAGACTGTCACCACTGTTCCTTCTTGTGCAAATGCTCAGATCTTTATAGCGGTGTGTGTGTGTGTGTGTGTGTGTGTGTGTGTGTGTGTGTGTGGGTGGGGGGGAGGTAGGGTGGCGAGTGCATTTATATGAGCGTGATTCTGATTAACCAACAGCCCCTTTAATGCAATTATCTCACCATGCGTTTATTTCTATGCCACTGAATACTGTAAACCGTGAAAAAAATGCGTGCGTATAAATTTCGCGTCGTTCGCGTCCAACCTTATGTCGCGAAATTAATACGCACGCACTATTTTCCAATTTGAATTGTGAAGTGTGCTTAAAGTTTTTGTTTGAAATATTTTATTGAGAATAAAATTCACCATAAGATTCACTCAACAGGCACATCCTATACACGAGTTCTCCTTGATGGCGACTAACAGTTAATTGTTTTATGTAACTTAAATCGATGGCGACTATCATTTGTTGTTTTATCTACCAAAGGGTGTTAACAGTTAACAACTGCAGCTGTGAGTTGTGATTCTAATACAGGTGAGGTGGGTAGGGCCTAATCCCCTCTATAGACTCTGTACCAAGCACGATTGCTTGATGCAGGATAACAGAATATTATTTACAGACAGAAACTTTATAACAATTAAAATGAGCTGTCTTTATCCACTTTTTTTTTAATCTGTCTACGGTCGTTCGCGAAATTTACACGTTGCGAACATGCGCAAAGGTATACATTCGCGAAAAAAAGACGTCGCAATATTAATACGGTTTACAGTATTACGTTTCATGTAGTTTGTATGCATGTTCACCTGCGGGAAGCATAACCCAGTGGTACAGTGCCCGCCTGATGCGCGGTCGGTTTAGGATCGATCCCCGTCAGCTAACCACTGGTTTTTTTCTCTCGACATAACCATATGTCCAACGCCGATATAACCGTAATTGTAATGTGTTGAGTGCGTCGTTAAAAAAAGGCATGTTCACCTATACTGTTCGAACTGTCTACAAGAGGAATAAAGAATATATATATTTAACGTGCATTTTTAAAAATGTATATCTTATAATTATATCGTTTTGTTTAGAATGTGACGAGAGTTCTTATGGTCCAGACTGTGTTTTTAAATGCAACAAGAGACATTGTCTGAATAAAACAGCCAGCTGTAATCATGTTGACGGGTATTGTGGAGGAGAATGTGAGAACAACTACAATGGAACCGACTGTACAGGTATCAAATAATTACAATGGACATTTGTTCATTTTGTTTTCAATTTGTTTTTACGAATGCCAGATATATTTGACAGGTTTATTTAACATTTTTGAAAATAATATTTGTGACTAAAGAGCTGTACTAATTGAAATAAATTGTAAATTCTATGCAAATATTTTGTATTCTCTATAAATAAATATATACAGAGACACACGGACGGACAGATAGGTAGATAGGTAGATAGATAGATATATAGATAGATGCATAGATATATAATATAGACATCTAGATAGACAGATAGACAGATCGAAGAAAAAATCCACGTATCTCAGTTTTGCCTGAAGAACCCAAGTTTATGGGCGAAATTATTTTCTGAATAATTGTTTTTACGGATAGGTGGACATTTTTTGATAAACTACACACATACACTCTTTATAGTTGTTAAACATATATACATACACACGCATACACACACATATGCACCCCCCCCNNNNACACACACACATTTATTTCCAACGACTATTCCCGATGTCAAGCATTATTAAAATATTTATATAATTTCACAGAATGTGATGTTGGACAGTATGGCCTAGAATGCAATTCTTCGTGCGGTGCCAGGCACTGTAAAGCTAATGATGAACTATGTGATCACGTGACTGGTTTATGTAATGGACCATGTCAAGCTGGTTGGCAAGGAGAAGACTGCACTCTAAGTAAGTACATAGAGTTGTGTTCTAGGTGAGTTACATAATTATTATGAATATATTATATTAAAAATATATTTTTAAAAACATTATTTACTAATTTTGTATGCACATAATAGCATTGCATATTATTAATAACTTGCTAATTTATTAGGGTCCGCGGCGTGTATTTTAAAGTGGCAGCCACTGTCAATGTGTTTGCTTGGGGGATTCACATATGAGGGCCCAGAGGGTCTGGACATGTGTTAAGAGGCATGGGGGTATGTTTAGTTCCATAAGTTCAAATATGGCATTTCGAAGCTCTTGACACAACAATTTTAAAAAGTGGGAGACACCCCGTTTCGATGCCACTGTTTATACAAAGGTTTTTAATTTATATGTTATGTCATTTATTGTTGTCAAGTTTTACGTAACTTTCTAACTTAAAATCAGGCTTGAAATTACTGTACTTAAAACTTGTTAAACAACGTTTTTTCAATATTCTATTTTTTCTTTAAATATCTGATAACATAATATATTAATAAACTTTACTCGTTCTTTTCGTAATGAATAAGATACCAATATTAGTGATATATGACACGATATTGAGGCACATCCGAATTTATGTTACTACAGGCATTGCACAAACTGATGCACCTAATTCAAATCCAGGACCAATTATCGGTGGTGTCATTGGTGCCGCTGTGGTTGTCGTTGTTGTTGCTGTCATCATCTTTGTAGTTCTGAGGTAAATCCTTTTTCAGATTATTTTTCGAAATATTTATAATATACAGTGCCCTGGGAGTGGCTGGTATAACATGAATTTTAATCATTTTGTTTTGTTTAACCACATCAATAGAGCACATTGATTAATTAATCATTGGCTATTGAATGTCATACATTAGGTAATTTTGAGATAGGTATAACAGGTAAATGCAGACAGTTGGTGGTGCAGAGGTGAATGTGCTAGAAAATGTTCTTCAGAGGACATATTTTAATGTCATTCTGAAGTAATTTTTGTCATATCTTTTAAGACTGTCAGCTTACATTGGTTAGTGATGTCGCTCATTTAGTGCTTTTATAATGACAATGATTAAGATTGTATGTATAGGGTTTTATTTTAACGTTTGTTTTGTGTTTTATAAAAGCATTAATATGTGTATGTACACACGTTTTGTGACACCCAGTAGCCGATGTGTATTTTTGTGCTGGTGTATCGTTAAATATCCATCACATCTGACATTAGAATAGGGATAGCGCTGTTGTGTTTTGCTTTTCATTTGAGAACACATTTTTCAGTTGATACTTGATCAAAAGTGTTGTTATTTATTTTAATTTTTTTTTTTTTTTTTTTTTTTTTTTTTTTTTTTTTTTTTTTTTTTTTTTTTTTTTTTTTTTTTTGTTGATTGTAAAATTGTAGAATTCTCAACATATGACAACCAGTAAAAGTTATTACTATGTCCTAGTTGTAAAACAAATATTTGTTGGAATAAAGTTTCACAAGATTCACCAGTTTGTAAACACTTACCTCTTTTAAGATTATTATATTATTTAGGAGAAGGAAACGGGCAAAAGGCGACACCAAGGCTGATGAACCAATCATACCAGAAAATAAACCATCGACAAAAGGTATTATGTCATCGACCTTTGTTTTAATTCCATTGGGGTTCTGTTAATTTTGTTCTTGGGTTTTGCAGTGGAAAACAAATTGAGCAAATTTTCAGTGAAACATTTAGCAATCACAGCCTTACCTAGCAGAAGACCATGGCGTCCATTTTGCTAATCTGAATAATACAGTGTCTTTTCTAAAGTGCATTGGCTTAGTTAGATTAGACTATATTATTCACTGGTGTAACTAAAGTGGACCTTGGCAACAATGATATCCACCCTACCAACACCTCTTTGTTCTCACCAAGTTGCACATTTTCCGTTCACCTCATAACATGATTCATAGCCAATGTGGTTAGTCACCCAATATGAGTGCCACCCCATGCAATCAGTGATGGTACTGTATCTATATTAATGTGTCCCCCCTCTCCCCCAGTTATGTTATCTAGGTTTGACCCTGAAATTTATATTTAAGCACCTCAAAATAATTTACAGAAAGAAAACACCATGCACCTGACGTCTCGACCTACGTCAATGTTGAGCTATCCTCAACAAATTCTGTCAAAAGGTGTGAGGTAAATGAAATGTTTGCCAGTGATGAAGTAAACGCTGGTGACATAGCACTACTAGTTGACCAAGGAGAGTCAGAAGTCCAACAGCCTGGCGAAGATGACGAGGACATCCATGATCCTAACACGTACTACAATGATGTCCAACCGGATGCTCCTTCCTTCAGTCTGCCAGAAGAAGGTTTTGACATCACAGAAATTGCAGGTATCATAGAAAGCATCAGGAATCAGCCTGGAGGATTTCAAGCAGAATATGTTGTAAGATATCTACATTTCTCATTTTGTTGGGAGATTATTTTGTGTATGATTATTTCGTTCGAATTGTATGAACAGAAAATTGAAAGGAAAATAATAATTATCCAAATTCCACATTTGGAAATTAAGCCAATTAGTGTCTAGCATGGCTATTTTGATACATTTAGAAAGTAAAGGGTAAAAATGACAGACAGATCAGTGAGTGCTTGTGTGTGTGTGTGTGTGTGTGTGTGTGTGTGTGTGTGTGTGTGTGTGCTCGTGATAGAGAGATAGAGAGAGAGAGAGAGAGAGAGAGAGAGAGAGAGAGAGAACGATAGTGCTCTTTGGCTACTCATGCTGAAAAGCAGCTATTCTTACTGAAAAACAGCAAACCATATTTCATATGCACTTACTCAGAGAGGGACCTTTGATGTACATGTCGTGTGTCTCTCATTGGCCGGCGACACACCAACTGTACCACAAACAAGAATGGTTCTGTCTGTTTATTCAGCAATCATTGTAACAGACGTCGAGAGATGTTGAGATATAAGAGTTAAATCAACCTCCACTAAAGGTCTTCGAAACATGGAATCTAAATACACGAGTTCAGCGCTCTTCCAAGTGAGTTAATATAATAATGAAATTCCCACTAGCTACTGCCAGTAGGAGGACTTTATACTTACACTATGAAATAAATATTATTTTGATTTCAGAAACTTCCAAGTGGGTTCAGTCATCCGTACAATGATTCCCAGATACCAGAAAACAGGTGCAAGAACAGATATACTGGTTACTACCCATGTGAGTTCATACATGTTCCCATAAATATAAAGTTGCGTTAATATTTGGTATTAGCGTCATAGTTACTGAGTATATATCGCGGTGTTAGTGCCAGAACCCAGTATATGGTAAATTATGCCAAAACTAGTTAATCACCTTGTCAGCATCAAGGGAAGGTGTACTATCATTTCACCATGCCTCGTTCAAATCAATCAATTAGTTATGCTTTAATACAGTACAACCCAAACCAATTACCTTTTATGTCTATTTTCGCAAAAGGTCAAAACCATGTTTTCAGCACTACCTTCTTCTGTCTTTCTAGAATTTTGTAATATGACCCATAGCTGACAGACATAATACGTTAGCTTACAACATGGATTGTGGTGTGTTGTAAACTGGCTAAGAAGACCACACGACATGCTAATGACACACATGTTTACATCCAGCGATGGTGTTTTATGTAAACTATGTCTGGCTGGGTGTTTTGGCGTACACAGAAATAACAACTCTACCATAGGTAGCTAGAATTATTTTTTACACATCACAGTTGGTGATAATCTAAGATGGACTGCAGACAATGGGTTGGGGGTGGCTGGAAGTGTGTAGTGTTTAGACATCTGGAATGTGATAATATTAGTGTGTTGTTTAATAGTTGCTGAATAAATGCCGGTCATATAAATAGTTTAATCAGAAGTGATTGCAGAGTTCATTTAGTTCTACAGAATAAACATGCAGTTGAGTAAGTATTAACTGTACAGAGACAGAGGAAATAATTAAAAAGTAAAGTTATTTCCCCTTATTTTAGTTTGAATAATTACTATGTGCATTAGAGAAAAAGCTAATATAATTAAATCCATTTACTGGTGCAGGACGTAGCCCACTAGTAAAGTGCTGACCTGCTGTGTGGTTAGTCTAGGATCGAGACCTGTTAGTGAACTCAATGGATTATTTCTCGTTCCTGCAGTGTTTCACAACTGGTTACAGTCCATGATATGTACTATATGCTAATAACAATGTTGCCCATAGTGTCCTTGCTAAAACATATTTGTTGCCATGAACCACGTCAAAGAATTTGTTTTAAACATGGTTCCCGTAATCAACGAATTAGTTAAACATCATGAACTAGTTATGTCTGT
>JAECMU010046679.1:0-11513 GCA_016106625.1 Dracogyra subfuscus | reverse complement strand
AAACTGACAGTACTATGGCTGAAATATAGTGTAATTATGTGTAGACCAATTATAATTGGTTCAGTCAAAACATTCATTTAATGTTAGATAACTCAGGGTTGGCCATATCCTAACATTTTCAATTGCACGCCGGGCAAGTACATGTAACTCTCATATTTCACTCGACTCAAATAATTACCTAGTCCAAAAATTAAACTGCATGTTCCAAACAATTTCACATCATACAAAGCACTTGTAAGCTCTGTATTACTAAATATGTTTGGGTGTGGGTTTCTGGGTTGTTTTGTTGTTGTTGTTTTGCGTTAAAATGGGAGAAATAGAAATGACATCTTTGTAACTCCTTGAAAATTAATATGCATGTATCGACAATTTCCATAATGGCATTTCTATCGGAACACCTCACCTAAATTTAACTTTGGTGACATAAGCGCTGTTTTACAAAAACGTGCGACAATTGCCAATCGATGCATAATTATTATTTTGCTGAGAATGGTCAACGTCGCAGTCTTTTCATTCCGATGTGACATTGGTAAATTAAACTACCATTCTATGACAATGTGCAAGGTATCCCGTTATATTCCAAATTCAAGATTATTGTATTTTGGCAGAAGACTGCATCGGCTAAAAAAATGTAATGTGTAACTCGCACATGCTCAGTTTAGTCAGGATGCGGTAACATTTAAAAATAAAACTGCATCGCGTACACAATAATGAATGTGATATGATGGGGAACCAGTTACGTTAATTGTTTTGTGAACAAGCCCCTGTTTCTGCTATTTGAAATAGGTTAGCATTGATCCACAAAACGTTTCATTTGTGCCAAATAAATTTTAAAATTCCAGGTGGTCTGACGGACTACATGTTTGTAGCTTCAGGTAGTCCTGCCAATTTTCAGGTAGTCTGAGACTACCGGACTACCGTTAAGATAGAACCCTGAAATACCTTATTCCGATTGGCTAAGAACAATTACCTAGATTGACAAGTCTGAAATGTGTGTATGTACGCTATTGAGTTTGTTGTTAATTGCTGGTGTTTTAAGTCTTGTCAGCATTAAACTTTGGATGTAAATAAACAGCACTAGTAAGTAATTGTAACATAAAAGGTGTGTTTCTGATAATTAGATACTAGTAAAAAAAAATCTTTTTTAATAAACAATGATTATTTATTAGTAATAAATGGAACACTAATTAACAGATATGCTACTGAACGTTTTTTGTTTTCTTCAAAGTGCATTTAATTATTATTTATTTT
Organism: Dracogyra subfuscus; assembly: GCA_016106625.1. Lineage (NCBI taxonomy): Eukaryota > Metazoa > Mollusca > Gastropoda > Neomphalida > Peltospiridae > Dracogyra > Dracogyra subfuscus. Next base: position 10,262 of record JAECMU010046679.1, on the reverse strand, counting down.
AAATATTTTTTGGGTGGGTTTTTTTCTTCAACAAAACTGGCCCCTTGTCTGAGAATAAGCCCACCCCTATGCTAAGCTCACAGTGAGTTGTCTTGGACCCCTGGGGTTATTTCCGGTCAAATACAGGTACAGTGAAACCTGTCTAAACCGGCCCTTGAACATACCGGAATCCTGTCAAAACCGGCCAAGTTCCATGGTCCCAAATTTATTTGCTATTTAAACCATGTATAAAAACCTGATAAAACCGGAACCTGTCAATTCCGAAAACCGGATTGATTTTTCGCTCAGAAATGTTAAATCCTTAATAAATTAACCTGAACAAACCGGCCTAGTGTAAATGAATGAAGAGTCAACTTCGCGTGAAAACACAACTTCCAGCTAACAATGCCGACCAGAATTTCCACTGACCAACATTCAGTCTTACGTCACGGGTCACTTACAAATATTGCTCTTGCAAAGGATGAACGCTATTTAGAACACATTCTGAAACTTGAATCAATGTCTATGAAGATTGTCTTCAAAAGCAAATCGGAAGCAAAACAACAAACTGTGAACTCGTTTTTTAAACGTTGATCGGGTCCATGTTTTTTCGGTGAAAATCATGCAAGGTTTCCATAAAAAAAAACTAAATTATACTGAAACTTGTTTTTTTTGTTTGTTTTTTTTAAAGTTAGTTCACAAATATATATATAACAAAATAGGGATACGGCGAGATGATTAGCCCTTGTTCCCTTTACCACATTCAGATTCATTCGGCAATTCTCGGACATGTTCGTTTTTAGCTAAGAGAATTTACAAAAGAAAGTTCTAGATCCATGGCAAAAGAAACTTGTGGAAACAAACAATGCATTAATAATTAGTAAATATTGCAGCACAATGTTATCATTAACTAAATAAATGATTATATAACTGTACGTTTAAAACAGGTTTATTGGATCAATCAAACCTTTCTCGGGTAATTCGTTGCAAATTGCACGTCAAGGGCAATAACTCTGTTTTATAAAAACGCGACCCTCTAAACATCGGATCCTGTCTAAACCGGATAAATATTAGGTCACCGACGTCATCCGGTTTAGACAGGTTTCACTGTATATATATATTATACAAATAATAATGTTTCTCATATAAAACTACTGGAGACACCCGATTCAGATTTTAGTGTTCGCCATACTTTTATTTGTTGTAAAAAGCAACAGTCACTTGACTGGAATCGAACCTTTATTTGTTGTCATTTAAATTAATAAGTCAGTTGGCAAGATTCAAACATATATTTATTACCCAACCTGTATAGCATTTTGATAGTCCATTGCATTATGGTATAAGAATGGGTTCCCATAACTTGTTTTCATGGAACCTAAAAACAGCTTCCGATGGGTTCCCATGATCTCAGGGCACGGAACCCAAAAAGAGTTTCCCATGAAATTTGAAATCCTATGGCTTGCTGAAGGAAATTGTCCTCAAGAACAATTTAACTGGCTTTCATTGAATCCTAAACAAAAACATTAATTTTTTATGACTTTTTGTTTCACGCTGAAACTATCTCGACTGTAAAAAATTCTACAATTTGTTGCCACCTGAGTCACAAAATTACATGCAATATGAAGTCAAGAGTCCTAAGCAAATTGGTTTAAAAAGAAACGCCCAGGGCTGTAACTTCTCCTTCTGCATCCGCCATACATAGAAAGAAAGAAATGTTTTATTTAACAATGCACTCAACACATTTTATTTACGGTTATATGGCGTTAGACATATGGTTAAGGACCACACATATTTTTAGAGGAAACCCACTGTCACCACTTCATTAGCTACTCTTTCCGATTAGCAGCAAGGGATCTTTTATTTGCACAGGATAGCAAAAACCATACCCTTTGTTGAACCAGTTATGGATCACTGGTCGATGCAAGTGATTTACATCTACTCATCGAGCCTTGCAGAGCGCTCACTCAGGGTTTGGAGTCGGTATCTGGATTAAAAAGTCCATGCCTTGACTGAAATCTAAACCAAGTACCTACCAGCTTGTTGACCGATGGCCTAACCACAATGCCACCAAGGCCGGTCTGCCCAACATAGATGCACAAATGGAAAAATTGGCAAACAAGTAGGTTTTGTGGTATACTTGTCTTATTTCTATCAATGATATCTGGTTTAGATCTTACTAATAAAGACATGAAAAACAACATTACATATATTTTTTTATTTTTTTTACTGTTAGTTGCCCCTTTTTGTGTGAAAATAGCCCACATACACATTTTGATCAGCCTAAATTAAGGGATTTTGACTTTCATAGTGTCTCTCTTGTCACAGCTGTAACAGCAGTAAACAATATGGCTGTCGTTGACCTATCCCTGTCCCGAGTCAGAACCCCGATCCTATCGGAGGCCGGACTCGAGATAGGCGTGTTCGAAACCCTAGTGGTATATGGACATGTTAAATTAATTATGAAGTGAAGTGTCGTTGACCTCATGCTGACAAATCATTGGGGGAAAACTGGTAATGCCTTGGAGCTCAACTAGAATATATTTTGGGGCGAACTGGTATGTAATGAACTGAATACCAGGGCGAACATGTTTGAGGTTGAAACATCAGGCATTCGAAAAAAACAGTAGTGGACATTTATTCATGACTTGAAAATTGATGAAAATGTATCTTTGAACACATAACATGGTATTCAAATGTTCTGTAATAGGATCCTAACCAGTGCCCTCAATCAACATAAAAATTATTTAAAACACCAATTATTTACCAATGGGTCTTTTTCTGCATTGTGATTAATTGCTAACCTATAATTTAATTTTCACCTGCTATTCATAATTTTAATGACAAAACTGATTGCTAAAATTTATTATATTTACTCAGGGATAGAATCTGTGGGGGCAAGTACAATTTAAATGGTGGCAGTTCCCTGGGCTAGTAATCTGGGCAGCCATGACCCATATTCACAATGCGGACAGTCAGACTATTTTGCCAATGAAACCTGTTAAACATACAAACTGTAGATGTATTTCATCAAAAGTATTGCAGTTTCGTTTGCTCACAATAAACCCGGATATTTCCTGTAAACACAATTGGAACTTTCCAGTTTTTGTTTCCAAATTCAGAAAATTGCCATAATATTCCGATTATTGATGAGGCATGTTTGGAAGGGGAAATGTTTGAGTGTCAGTCCTTGCCTTTTGAAAAACAAAGGCAAGTGAAAAATCGCACACCTCGAAACGTTTAGGCGAGTGAAAAAATCGCACTTGTCAAAATGCTAAGGTGAGTGAAAATCAAGCATTTAATAATTTAGTAATTGGTACATGTAAATACAGAGACAAATGTTGCAAAAATTAACCAATAAACTAATAATGCTTTCTTCTAATTTTATGTTATTTGGTTCATTAGTGTAGTCTCAATTTTCCCTTTCAGGAATGGAGTTATAGTTTATTAAACAGTTTCAGTAGTAGGGCCTACTATACAAATATAATTATGACATGTATACACTGATGCAGACCATTTGATATTTATTATACATGTATATTATATAATGTATATACCTGTTCAGTGTTAGATGGTTTGATGAACGTTCAGCTAAACATATATATATAGGAATCAACTTGTCTTGAATGTCATTATTATGTACAACAAATATGATTAGGATAGTTGGGATGGGAAAAAACCTCTCAGGTCCACTGGTTCTGAAGAGGTGGTTCATTAACTATGACCCAAACATATCAGGTGTGAACTACGGACTCGTATTATTAAAACATTAAAAAAATTTAATAATAACTTGTGAAACGTGGGCCTACAATTACTTCATTTGATAGATAACTCGTGAAACGTGGGCCTACAATTACTTCAATTGATAGTGTTAGTTGGGACACTGACATTCACGTGGCATTTTTAATTCAACAATTACGCAACCAATCTGTCCCCTCAACATTTTGTAACACGTCATTTAAACTACGGCTGGCTACAAGCTACAAACAACTCTGACGGCGTTACGTCATTCATCTAGAATGGCTCCAATGTTATTAATAACAAAATACACAAACTCTAGGGGGAACATTTGTCATTGCAAAGGATTTTATTCCAAACGTGGGATGCCATAATAAAACTAATTTGAAAATCCCATAATTTTAGACACCATCATCAATGCATAATAAGTTGTCAAGTAGACCAGTGTGAGTGCAGAATTCCCTTTAATTATCAATGTACTACTTTATTTGCTGACTGCAACGTCGTCCTGTACAACACTGCATAACGAACAATTGTTTTTATATATATATATACATATATATATATATATATATATATAGCCTATGCAGTGTACTAGCTGGAATTACAAACTCACTCCAAGCATTAGTCTCAATCAAAAATACATTTATTTTGTACCGGTAAGTGCACGAGAAAGGTCTTAGTAGCACGAGGATTTGTTCTGCAGAAAAACATAGCTGAAGAAAAGAAGTAAGCGGAATAGTTGCAGGTGATTTTCAGTATTCCGTGCTTTATTATCACTTTCATGACAGAATATTGGGATAGTAGTTTCCTCTCATACACAGCATGCAATACCTGGCTTCAGTATATATCAAGGCTGGGAACCTTTTGGATCTTTTTCAAATTTATTTATCCCAAACAATAAAAATAACAACAGGGATTGGGTAAATTTTATTTTTATTCCATCCTCCGACAATGCCTCCTTTTAAAAAGAATCTTTAATCCTAAAGAAAAAAAGAAGTGTGGCCTAACAGTTTCTGCCTGAAAGAAAATGTTGGGTACATGGTGAGCACTACAAAGCATGGTGAGCATTACATTTAGTGTTTGGGTTAAAAAAAAATAAACAGTAATGATAAGATTAATTAATTTTGTAATTAATTTTGTTAAAAGGTTAACTTAAACAAAATCCATCTGCTATACTATTTGGATATGGCAACATACCCATTTTACCATTTGCACGTTAAATTGAAGTAGTTTCTGAAAGATTTCCACCTGCACACACCCCCTCCATTTGGGATACTGAATTAGCGATATCAAGTGCCAGGGTCTGGATTCGAACTCCAGACCATTGGGACTATAGCCAAGCACTGTATCCACTCAGCCACACAGTGGATCAACGAGTGAGACTGCATTTTAATACTTTTAAATCTCATAGTGTGTATTTTGACAAGTGTTTACGGAACAAAACGAACCTTTAGTCCCAATAATGCCATACTGTGTCTTCTATGTTACTCTTGAGTGCCAAATAAACATACACCTACGTTTATTAAATTTGTGAAAAAATGTTGGTGTCTATGCTTATTCAGCACCCTACGTTTATTTACATCTGTAAAAAATGTAGCTAATTCATAATGCTAATTCGGCACTCAACTCTTATTAACTTGAGTCTTATTACAATTCTTAATTTATTAAATGCTTACAAACAGCCTCTATTAGAAATTTAGCAAGAAAAAGTAGGTAGAGTTACGTCTCCTAACCGCTTTCCATTTCCAGCGTGTTCTGCTAAAAGCAGACATAGCTGATGACCAGTTATTTGTGAATCTTCAGCTGAGATTTATGAATGCCAGTTCCTGGCATCATTAATGTCCGCACCTATGCTTTAAAAATAAATAATGATACAGGTAAAAATTAAGTTGATGATGTGTTAAATATATCGAGATGAATCTAGCGAGCTGTCATCCACCTGATTGTTTGTCTTTCTTGCATGAAACTTTTGGAATTGTTTTTCAAAGCTGCAATCTCGCCTCACATTAATTCTCATAATTTAATTTAAACATAAAAATACACTTAAGGTTTTAATGAATTGTGTGACAGTAATACAGTTGTAACAGAAACATATGTTTATAATGCGTCCAATGGGTACATGTACATATGCATACTTTCAAGATCTTACTACAGTTGTATTCTGTTTTCATTACTATTGAATTTTACAATTTAGCTCTATTTCCAGACCCTATGCTAATTCCGCAATCTATTCTTATTGTTTTTTTTATAAAATGTCCACACCCTACGCTAATTCCGCACTCCACTTTTAATGGATTTTAGAAAATGTCCAGACCCTATGCAATGTTCTCCCAACTTTTATGCGACCAGGTTGGAGGACATGTGAGGTCTTGGGCCTCACAAACGAGTGGACGAAGTCCACGAGAAGTGGGGGAGGGGGGATTGGGGAAGCTGCTTGAGAGGGAACTGCCCCCTCTCGCACTGGACAATCTTGTAAATCTGAAGTCACAAAAGGTGCTTTTTTCTGGCATAATCTATCTCATGATTTGCCGGACCGGCACCGGTCACGCTTAAGTAGTAGGGCCTAGATGATCATAGGCCTAAATGTATTCTCACCCGGAACATTTTTTTGAAAATAAAGCTCATATAGATTTCCTGGCATGGGGATAGTATTTTGCCGTCTTTCATTGCATAAAATATTATTCTCGATTTATGGTTTTCAACATGCCAACAGCCAGCTGGTGACGTCATTAGGTAGCCCATTAACAGACAGGGTACGAAGTTAAGGGTCGCCCAGTCACGTCAAAATGACGTCGGGCGAGTCAAAACCTTATCACGTGTCGCCCGCCTGGCGACGCAAAATTTCTGCGTATTATGTTAGGTATAAAATGCAAATTACTAGTTGATCAGGAAGTTTAATTTTTATTTATTGTTATCAACTGGTTTCCTGTTACTGTTATTGCGCTATCAAACCCATATAGGATATAATAGCAACCACTTCCCCAGTCTATCGGACGCTCCAAAACCATTCGGAATGTCTCGACCAGTCGGCCACGTAATATTACTAATACTCGCTATGATTTGCAGAGAGACAGACAGGTTTTCCGAAGATGCATTGTGTTTACGAAATATACCGAGTCTACTATACCCCAAAGTTCAAACACCAGGTCGTCAATGCGAACGATGTCAACAAATTTCATTTGCTATGCACGTGCGTGTATTGTGGGAACTTCTAATTAACTGAACTCTTGACAGATCACACAAGTGTCACGATGTTGTTGTTGTTGATTGTCTTGTAAATAAACAAAATTAAATTGTTTTTGTTCAGGTTTTTAAAAACTTTTGACATCCACTGAACACATGTTGTTTACATGAAATACCGTTATTGTAAACGTCATTGGCAGCAAACGTCATTTCGGAAAAATGTGGCGTTACTTGTCGGGTGTGTTAGAGCCAAAGAAGAAAAATTTAGATGAAACAAAACAAGAAAAGAGTAAAGTGTACGAAACCGAGACGAGGGTAAGGAAATTTATGCCGTCGTGGTGCGAGGGCCGTCCATGGTTACGACATGAAGACGGGGAAATGTTTTGTACAATTTGCGTACAACAAGATGTAACACTAAGCACCATGTCCACAAAGCAGGGGCCAATGTCAGCATGTTTGTAAAGGGGTGCTCGTCAATGAAGATGAAATAAATGTATTTGTTATGAAACCAAAACAAGTTCTGTTTCCTTCTTTTGTGTTATTATTATTGTTTGTATGATATAACATGCTTTTGTAAAGTGCAATTTAAGTAAGGTATTTTTAAAACAAAATGCAGCCTTGGGCCACTCAAAAGTTGTACGGGCAAGTCAAAGTGCTGCTATGAGTGGCCCGATTGGCAAGTCAAAAAAAATCCCAAGTTCGTACCCTTAACAGATGATGGACAGTTAGCGGCTCGAACGTAGATGTGTAATTTTACATATTTAATCTGCTCTCATGATTAGATAAAGAATATTATGTTCATTTCTGACATAAATAAAAACTTCAAGTCCATGTACAGGCTAAATATAGCGATAGGTGACGGAAGCTTTTTTTCGTCATAGCGGATTGATTTTCGACTTAGTGGCATTTTTTTTATCAGCTTGGCAGACCCGTCTACGAAAATCTTCAGCTTGGCGGCGCAAATTGTCAGCATGGTGGGTGTACAAGCCGCTTACTGGGGTTGGAGAACACTGCCTATGCTTATTCAGCCCCTATGCTTATTAGGCACTCGAGAGTATATAACCGGCCTCAGTGACACAGTGGTAGGCCATCGGTCAACAGGCTGGTAGGTAATGGGTTCGGATCCCAGTCGAGGCATGGGATTTTTAATCCAGATACAGACTCCAAACCCTGAGTAAGTGCTCCGCAAGGCTCCATGAGTAGGTGTAAACCACTCGAACTGACCAGTGATCTATAACTGGTTCAACAAAAGTCATGGTTTGTGCTGTCCTGCCTGTGGGAAGCACAAATAAAAGATCCCTTGCTGCTAATCGGAAAGAGTAGCCCATGAAATGGCAACAGCGGGTTTCCTCTCAAAATCTGTGTGGTCCTTAACCATATGTCTTAACGCCATATAACCGCAAATAAAACATGTTGAGTGCATCATAAAATAAAACATTTCTTTCTTTCTTTCTATGCTGTATTTCTACCAAAAGCAACCAAAGCAATTTTGCACAAAGGCAAAACATAGTGATACTGGATTATGAAATATAAGGATTGTTGCTTTTATAGTTCTAACAAGATGTTTAAAACGGTACTGTATATCACTAACCCTAACCCTGAACTTACACTAATTCAAAGAAATATTGTTGGGGTGTGTGGGCGGATATTATACCACTAGGGGTCCTGAAATAAAATGTCCTACATTTTACAAGTAAAATTGATCCGTCTTACAACCAATAATATTTTTTATTCAGAAAAATTAGCTCCACTGTGCCTATATCATAATCAGTATATGATATATCAGGGAAAATTGTATTCAGTATCTGCCGCGATTCACAACACCGGTTTCTGAGATTACTACACAATTTTAAAACATTAAACAGTAACTGGTAATTATTTTTCAACTGTCTAGAAATTTTGCTAATCCATAAGGTTCCCTACATCTACTCTAGTAGTAGTAGTAGTAGTAACGTGTTATGAACATCACGATCATGTCATGTCCATGCACAGATGGTGTTTCCATCACAACTAACCTCCTGTTTAACGATCTGTAACTAGTATGCTTAATTACAGAAATTGAAAGTCAAAGAACAACAGCAAATTGTTCACAATCTAATTAACCAGTAGGTGTGAATATTAAATGCCACTCACCACCGTCTGTTTTCGTTACGTTCGATGCCCGTGCTTCCGGTACAGCGGAGTAAACAAAATTACTTCGCGAGATTCCGTCTGGTTGCAATCCGAATGCAAGTATCCACATTGCCAATATACACCTCCAGGTATCCTTTACACCAGGCATAACTGTCTTTTGCGATCAGCTTATCACAGAGACAATAGAATTTTTTTCAAAAAACGTGGATTCGCCTGTCTCCACCATAGCCATCATCAGACGACATTGACAATGGAGGTTTCCCCATCAAACAATATTCCTAAACGTGTTGATGAAGGCATATCACGGCGATCCAACAACCCATAATGCGAATGAACCCATCAGTAACATGTGCAAGAATCTTAAGAATAAACAATAAAATCTAATCAGATAAAAACGTTTGCAGTCTTTAGTTACGATCGAGAACCAAATTTCCAACACATAGCCTTGAACTTGATTTCTCGAGTATTGACAAGCACAAAATCATTATAATATTAAATCCACTTGATGAAGGAGTTGGAAGAACAATTTCTGTAGGTAACCGCAATGTTGCCAAAGAATCGGGGGTAAAAATTCCTCCAGAAGTCACTTTATCAGAAAGATAAGGCAATAAAACGGGTCAAATACATGAGCTCATTTCACCATAGCGGAAAAACAGACGTAAACAACCTCTCGCTCTGATTGGTCAGTTCCTGGTAGAACTATCTAGACAACGAAAGTCATTCTTATTAAAGAATCGCCATTGTTTATCTGTTTACGTGGCAATATTTGGGAAATATATGAATAAAAATATTCGCTACAACAGAAAAAAAAGGAAGAAGGAATATTAAATTATATATTTAGTCAAGTCAACCGGGTAAAATATGCTATTTTTTGCTTCTTATAACCATCGGAAACCGGTAATATTAACCAATTAAAAAAAGAAAAAAAATTTCTCACGGTAAACGTTTTCAGTAAAAGTTTGTAAAAATCTAACGCATAAACGGAAAGTCAACTTCAATCTTGAAACTGTATACCAATGATATATAATGCATTAAATACGTAATACATTATTTTTATTCCTAATATATGATACTGACGATACCGAAATACACGAGGGTAATAATCTCTGTATTATATAATCTCAAGCTTTATATCACATGTTTTTGTAAACTGTACAGGCAACTTTAGTTCCAGTCAGCCATTACTAGATATTTAAATGACGTAAGAATATGTGGCGCGTTGAATTTGT
>JAECMU010046676.1:5368-16608 GCA_016106625.1 Dracogyra subfuscus | reverse complement strand
GGGGGGGATGGAATCAAATGCTTTTGAAGCAAAAAACATAAATTGGTATATATTGCATTACAGCATTGAATATGAAAATCGTTTTGCACCTGCCTTGCCTGCACTGAACAGTTTTTGTTGTTTTCTCGTCTTTTTTTTCGATATGACATAATATGTAATGCTGGGGGAAAAAGCTGTTTATTGCGGGAAAAAAACCCACCCCAAGATGTGTTTGAGAAGCAATATATTCAATTTGTTATCATTTTAACAAAATTCTCCTTCACTTACTTTTGATACCAGTGTCATGTGTCCACATGCTTTATATCTCGTTTCCAAAACAAACTTTCAGTGCGCAATAACCTATTGCACTATTTATGCCTCGCAGTATAGTTGTTTTAGACATCAATAAATTACAGACGTACGGATATTTTTTAAAGGGACAACCATTTAAAATATCAGTGTGTGTATTCACAATGTATTTGTTGTTGTGTGTAATAGTCCAGATCGGATTTTACCTCCCAATCATTTAGTACATATAAAAAACATATATGCTAGGAAAATTAGTATGCAACCGCAAACACATTCTATATACAGACACTGGTATTCTAAACAAGAAAATGTACAATGTATTTAGTATGAAATGTAGTCGCCAACAAGGCTCTGTTATCGCAAATATCTTACAATGGCAGCAAACTCCGGAAAGTCCCTTTAAATGGAATTTGTGAAATATTCCAAACTTTTGGCACAGTTTGTCGCGTTACTTGCACTGCTCGACTTGGCAGTGGGTGGGAAACAAATGCATTGCATTACAAGGAGTCTTTAATATGCATTTGACCAAAGCAATGATAACATATATAATCAATACCTAAGCCTTATATAGCACTCTATATAGACATCGTAAAACACTAGTTAAACAAATTAATTGAGTCTACTGAGATAATTGATTTCGACATCAGATAGACATACTAACACAGCTAAAACGCCTTCAAGAAATATATTAATGCACTAGGGTAGTAAGTAATTACATTTATATCATTGTTTTGTTCTGATCATTTCTGTAGGGGGCAGGCTGATTTTAGCCCAAATTAAACGAAAATGAAACATTTATTCTGATTAGCATTACTGTCAAACCGTTATATAGGTTTGCAAACTAATCGCAATACATTTTAACATGAATCAAAACTATATTGTGAATAGAATAATTAAAAATACATGGTGAAAAGGTTTCAGGCCAGCTCATGCTGACTGAATGTCTCAATTTCACCCCGGATTCGGATATATGCTCCAACACTTACTACCTCCCCTCCCCCATCCCGACACCACGTCTCGTAGGCTTATGCTTCTGTTGGTGGATGGTAGTGGTCAGTGGTGATACTAGTGCCTGTATTACTTCTTACAGTCAAACTGTTCTTGTTTTTTGATACAAGTTTCATCTGTGTTATGTAGGTGACCATATTAGAACTGAATGATTCTAAATACATTGGAATGTGCATCTACAACGTCATTGTGCTAGCTTCAGTGGGGCTGCCAGTGGCGCTGATTCTGAAAGACAGTTTTAACGTGACATACGGCCTCCTATCCAGTCTCATCATTGCTGGTACTACCGCTACCCAGTGTCTCATATTTATTCCAAAGGTAAGAGACAAAGAATACTCCTGGACAATGACTGTCATATAGTATTCACACACATAAACACACACAAACATGTACACATACACACAAACACACAAGCGCACGCACATGTATACATACAACAAAACAAAAACACACACACACTGGCAGGATATTGTACTTTTAAACAGGATTCTGTAAGGATGTGTAAACGTTATGTATGTATTTATAACCTAGATGTCTTAATACAACACATGTCCACTGTCGGGTAAGACACAATTTGATCTCTCCTAAGTTCAAACTATTCAATTATGTTATTGCCTGTAGGGCCATAACCCTATATACACAACAACTTATATTTTAGTAGGATCATTATGCAGAAAATATCCTAGAAAACGTTTTATAGTGTTTTTTGGTAATATTTTGTCCAGAAAATCTTTTGAAACAAGCAGTACAAGACCACTGCAAAAGTGAAAATTATTCATAAAGCTTATTATCTTAAAAGTCATAACCCCGTGCGTATAAACATTAAAGTCTAGACTTTAGTAAAGTTCGGACTTTAACGTCATGGTAACACAATTCAAATATTATTATGTTAAAGTCTGGACTTGATTTCTTATAATCTGATGGTAAATTCCAATTTATTAAACTGAGATTCACATGAAATTAAATTGAAATAGTTTTTGTCGTGTATATTTGTGTGAGATGGCATCATCAAATCACTGATGACGCCAAGATACTGATGATGCCACAACCACACTTTTTTAACACAGTTTTGTATGCATATAAAACCAATTTCCACCTTTTTTTAAATAAGTTGGTACCCAGGATGTCATTCCAGGTGGTGAACCATTACTTACTGCTTCACAAACTGGTCAAAATATTATCAGTCCTCATTTTCATATAAAATAGGTACATGTTTTATATTTTCACAACTGCCATTCTGACAAGGTCCACAAGTGCACTCAAGTCCATACCTCATACAGCTACATCTAAGCATGTTGCGTCCAGCCTAGCAGTTGTAGTGAATAATTTTTAGCAGGATGTCAGGAACAGGGTCATAATTGGTGTGAAATTGTCCTCTTGAATATCTCAGCCCCATTTTGCAGGGTCCATGTTGTCACTGTGGTACATCCATTGCATGATTTGAAGGTAGCTTCACCATGCGTGATCTTTTGTAGCAGAGGTCGTGGGGGGGGGGGGGAGGGATCGCCATGGTGTTACGAATGTCTTTGTTGTCGCCACCTGTTTTGCAGAGGTAACTGTACCACAATGATAATAGAGATTCAGACGTTGTCCCATTAAACAAAGACACCATAACCTTACACCCAGCACTTTCTACAACTTGATCTGTGGGCAATATTTGAACAGGTACGCAAGACAAAATTCATCCTTGATGACTTTTTGAAACACTGATTTGTTTTCCTAACACCAAATATTCTAGATGTAGTGTCACACCCAATGAATGCATGGACAAACAACACATCTGTGTAGATATCATCCCCAAGTAACGTCTTCAAAACTTTGATATTGTACACATTTGGTTTCCCTTTGTCCGAACGAAAGTAGGAATTCCTATGGTACAGAAGTAATATGAGGAGATCTGTATCTTCTCTGATAAGGGCGGTTGATTTGATGGTTGACATAGTGATAGCTGCTTTCACTATATCCACGTCTGCGCCCCCCTCAGCCTGTACAACATGGCAGTCTTTTTACCTCAGTCGCACCGTAATCATGTCAGTTAGTGATTTTTTATTGTTTTTATTCGAAAGAAAATCATCCTTCTTCCCCACAAATTTTGTTGTCTCTGTAATATTAACAGTAGTTTTCACAGCTGTTGTTTTTCATCACCCTGTATATCCGTTGAATGATTACAGTTGCTTTTCCATACAGTTCTGTGGTAAAATATGTGTAAGAATCAGCTATTGAACTGTATGTACTCCCTTCAGTCCATTTCAGCCAATGTAGGAGGGACCCCCCATCCCCCCATCCCCCCATCAAAGACTGAAGGACAGGATAGCCTGAAGAAGTGCAGATTTGTCTGGCTTTCGTAGTGGATGTTTGGTTTCCAACAAGGAGGGTTGATACGGGAAAAGTTCATACTCCATTACCTCGTCTAAGCTCAAATCTCCAGACTGTGACACTACCAGGAACCTCTGAAACAACAATGCTGGATCAATTGTTCCGTCTTCAGCAAACTTGACAGCCCTTGCTGACGCCAATGTCCTCACTTTAGTGTTGCATTTGTGTGAATACGAAAATATCAACTGATGTTTATCTCTGTTATAATGTTCTGCAATGTTGTTACATCTGAAAATGGGGTATAGAGGTCAAGCATTGTGGCAGGTTTGGTCAGATCCTCTTTATCCCGGACTATTCTTGCAGCAGTTGCTTCTTTGTGCTGTTCGCTAGTTGTATACTACATGTCACAAAATTCGTGATTGGCACAGTCGTATGTTCATGATACGGGAGAAGACATTGCCCAGATGTTCTAATATCCCACTACCCCTTGTTAAACGCCCTGTACTTTTAGTGACGTCATAAGAGTCTGTTCAATGACCAAGTCACATCCAAGACCAGCCCAGAATGTGTTGCTTCGCCGGATGACATGGTATCCAAGCATGAATTTCTGAAACACTTCTGGGTTTTCAATCTCCAAAGACGTTTTCTTTTGGAGATACAGATAGGCAGACTTGAGGTAATTTTGGTGACCTGTGGCGGCAAATATAGGCAAACAATCTGAGACCGCATAGAGGTGCATTTGCCATGATTTCGTGCGATCAACCTCAATAAGATCCCGTGCAACTCCCAACATTTGCAGATAGTTCAACCACAGTTTGCTTGTTTTGGACTTGTCAGACAATTCAACCTTTTTTTTAGGTTACTAGACAAACAAACTTGTCCATACAACCATATCCAGTCACTCTGTCGACATCTATTTCTCCCTTCTCTACTTGACAGTATAATTCTTAATGTTCCTGTATGAGGCTCTCAAATCCTGGTTCACTTTTAATGATCTTGGATGCGATTTGATTGGTGAGACATTGGTCAACTAGGAGATGTACACGAAGCATATGCTGTACAACCTTTCCAGTCTACGACTGCATTTTCCCGATAGATTGCCTCCAGTTTGTCTTTGAATCCACTGAATTCCATCAATGTCCCAAAAGCAATGTCCCAACAGGTTCATTAGTGCATGGAAGCTCCCAGGTAACAAGAAAACATCTTTTACTGGGCTATTGTCTTCAACCTCGTTCACCATTTCAGAAGCTTTCCAAAAGAAAGGCTGGTCGAAAGTGACTACAGGTGAAATGTTGTGCTTTGACTCGAGTTTGCATATAAACTCAAGAGTGGACAGGATGCACATCCTGTCTCCAGGATACATATCAATCACTGGCAGAAACAGCACAGATGATTGTCCTGGGTGGCCACGCTCACTGGTCAGCGTGTGCATCATTCCTTGGCAAGTTGGGCATTGTACATGAAATCTGAAGCAGATCAATTTTATGGTCATCATTATTCAGCAATGGTAGGGGTTGGAATTTGATGCTGCAGCTGTTGTGCTTTGAGAAGCAGTATTTTTTTACTGGAATTTTAGTCCCATCCATGACGTTAAATTTATGCCTAAGAATTGTGTAGCTGACTTGACTGCCAGGAGTTGCAGTGGCAATCATTCCAATTTATGGAATGTATCCTTCCCATCAAGAGTCACAATGTTGTGGTCCACAATATATGTGATGAATAACAGAATCATGTCACTTATGGCTGTTTGACCACCTACAATATCTGGAGTAATTGAAGACACAGGGTTTTCTTCAAATCGCTGTACTTCGGAATATGATGTGCAATAACCCATTTGAAATAATGAAATGTTCCATCATGACATCATTGATGACGTCACTTGGGTACATTGGGTAATACTATAGAATGATGAATAAATTTATATACTGGTTTGAAGAGTTTATTTACACACAAAAATGGGTAAAAACAGCTACATTGATAGGATATTGATAGGATATGAGCAAATATAAGGCATTTTTTAACAGAGGCGGCTGTCTTGTTTTGACATCACATTTAGACCCTTTGTGAGAGTCCTATTTCGGCCTACTTTCGATATGTTGTTCTCTGGACCAAATACTACAGGAAAACACCATAAAACAATGGATCTGTTATGTAGTTATCCCATCGACCGTACAATACATTCTAGTAATATGTTACCTTTATTGATGATCATGACATATTCAAAAACATAATGTACTCTTTTAATACTGGCATGCCAATTCGTTTTGTCCGTGTATACGAGGTATGAAATGGTGGAAATGTCGTCTTTGCAGGTATATGGTATGACGTTAGCTACGGTCGACGTCTCTAACGTACGGCCTTAAGTACTAACCCTACAACAGCTGGGAACACTGAAGAAACTGAGTCAGTATAATAGAAAAGCGTGTCAACATTCGAGTCACATTAGCTGAAGAGAAACTAAAGTGTTGGACAAGATGGGCAATCAAAGATTATTTCCAAAGCCATGTATTCATACCTGACATAATACTCGGTTCCACGGTGTAGACAAATGTTGTTTTGTTTTTCTGTAAACAAACCATGGGTTAAAGCTGCTGATCTTAGTTTCAAAAGCGTGCACCTTTTGTTTCATATAAAATGCATTTCCAGCTACTACAGATACCAGAACAACCAGATATAACCACACTGAATTTACCATAATTGATAATTTAATACAAACATTGTACATTGCACAAGTGAATCGGGTTTTTTAAGTTTGTATTAGCAGAAAATAGTTTACCTAAAAGCTCGGGACAAGTTAAGTGGCTTAGCAAGAGGGGAGCCACGGGGTTCATGCCCCTACTGTAATCAAACCTCATTTTTGTACTGTATTATATTTTATAAAATGATACATACGTAGTGGGTTGCCCCCCCCCCCCCACCATAACATTCTGGTTACGCCATTGCTAGGGACAGTGGCTTTAATGCAATTAAAATAATCATAGCTAATCACTTTGATGCCAGTGTCATATAAAATACGATGTTGCCACAGCCAGCATTGGGGGTGCAGAGAACAGTGTCAAGATGTAAAATACGCCATAATAAAGATGCCTTAAAATTGCACTAGCCGGTATGAACCACCAACCAACATCTTGCGTTTTGTTTTGTCTTGACACCAATAACAGAGCGGTGTGTATAACAGAAATAACAAGAGAACTATTATCCATTGAAATTTATAAATACTATCACTACATACATCTGAAAAAGATTTTCTTCAGGATGTTTTTTTTGTCTTCATGTTATATTGCTAAAAGAAGCAGCAAAAGCAGTATTATATGAAGACGTCCTTGAGGTGATATTAAATTCTTCAATACCATTCAGCATTTGTTTACCCAGAATCGTGTCTGGTCACTATACAATCCAAGATGTGAGAAATGGTACAAAGGAGTATCTAAGACAAGGCACATTTACGCAAAATTTAAGTTTTAAAAACCTAATTGTAAGTGTGTTGTTTTTTCATTAAAAAGGTCCTAGTTGGATCATCCAAGAAATAATAATACAGATAAACGTGTCTGTTCTAATAGTGCATGCACACATATAGGGACAAAGGGAATTTTTGCAAATTTGTCATATTCAATGCTCTCCACTCCAATGTGAAATGAAAGTGGGAAGAATTCTTCGAGATTCTTTGTCTCTTATTTTTTAACGTTTCTCCATTTTTAAATCAAATTACAAAATTGTTAAATACTTCAGCAATTTACAATTGGTATGACATTTGTGTCACATTGCAAGTCCATTTGTGGTATGTAGAGGTTATGGATAGATTTATATTTAGGTAAACTGGTCTCCAAAATGCAAATATCTGCTTGAAGACATGTTTTAGAGAATAGTAATTTTACACACATTTCAAATATTAAAATACGTGGTATAGTCAGACAAAAATTCAAGTTTTATTAAAAAAGTGTCTATAATGGAAGATATTCAACAATTTATGCCCCTCCCCCAATCATATGAATATGTTAATTAATTTAACAACAGATGTCATGGCTGTACCAAGCAGAGAACACAAAAACATTTAGAAATTGTGCTTTTTCAACGACAAAGAGTCCTCGTCTACCCATCTGCGTTTGTCATATTTATCTGATCCCTACAAGAAGATCTAAACACCATTCAATTATCTAGCCCATTGCCGATCGTCTATATATGCTGAACATCTCTCATAATGCATCACATTTTGGACCAAGTGATCACCATGTCCTTGTCTACCTGAGAAGTACAAGTGGACCAAGGGTCAACACCCAGTGATTACCATGTCCCTGTCTACCCGACAGGTACAACTGGCCCAATGATCAAGATCCAGTTATCATCATATCCATGTCTACCTGAATGGTACAGCTGGACCAGTGATCACCATGTCCTTGTTTACCTGAGAAGTACAAGTGGACCAAGGGTCAACATCCAGTGATTACCATGTCCCTGTCTACCCGACAGGTACAACTGGCCCAATGATCAAGATCCAGTTATCATCATATCCATGTCTACCTGAGTGGTACAGCTGGACCAAAGGTTAACAGCCAGTGATCACCATGTCCTTGCCTACCGGAGTGGTACAAATGGACCAAGTGTCAACATCCACTGATCACCATGACATTGTCTACCCCAGAGGTACAACTGACCCATAAGGCAACATCCAGTGATCACAATGTCCTTTTCTACCCATGTGGTACAACTGGACCAAGGGTCCAAATCCTGTGATTACTTGCAGAGGCTTTGTTCCACATCCCACCCGATTATGTTACATTAGAAATGTTATAAAACAGATTTCCCCACCCATCTGCCTTCATATATTTGGTGCCTTCGTAATACAGAATTTATACACTATTACATCAATACAGTTGTTTGTTTCAGGATGATCGGCTGTACACTGTAAATCTACCAGAAAGAATATTTGAAGTCAGTTGTTTCTTTTGGTTCGGTAATTGGCCTCCAACATATACTCGTATGTCACCTGAAGTTAAACAAAATAACATTATATTTTATACCCAAAATATTAATAATAAGATGAACATATATTTTCACAGGCGTCTCAATTACAGATGTAATGGACAATGCATTTTACAGCATCCTGTTGATGTAGAGCTACACTGTATTGAATACTTGCTAACCTGTCATAATAGTGGTGTATATATCTTGACATACAAGTTCTACAAAGCTAATGTACAAAGTGTTTGGTTAAAATGGCAGAAATATCATGAATCATGTATGCATGATATTTGTTATCCTTGAAAGTATAATGTTTAAAAGTAAAATGTGTCAGTTGATAAAAGTAGGTGGCAAGCTATATTTGTTGAGCATAACGAGGTGTATAAATTGTAAGCATGACAATTATGTTGCAGTGGCAGAAGTAGACCAAACAAAATAGCCAGCCGCATACTAATGTACTGTCTGTATATGTGCAGCAACATAAATAAAATATTTTTGCTTCTTTTTGTTTTTCCTATACATGTATAAATATAGCTCCAAAATGCATTCTACATTACCGATATAATGGTTTGTTAAATATAAAAGAGATATTTGTTGTGACGTTTTCTTGTAGGAAAGTTACTTGTTTTTATAAATTATTATCACTATGAAACATCAATGTGACTACTTTAACGACCGTTTCAAAGAACTAACCTGGTTCAACAACAAATCCCTTGTCGTCTACCCATACAGCCATCTGTTGCTTAGTTATAATCACCATGCTGCTTATAGTCTGGCCTTTAAGGATGTGAACTCGCCCAAAACCAACCAGCTGGTATCGAGGTGTTGGTACTGTTGCATTGAGCCAAGATATATAAACCTCATACACCTGCAAGTGATATTACACCGAATTTACAAAGTATGTTTATGTCTTACACATGTGTAATTAAATACTAGTACATATACATTACTTCAACACCTGCCTTTAAATTCGACCTATTATAATATTTTACCATTATCAGCTTGTATACACACACCTACTGAATGAAAGGAACTGAAAAAGATATTTGCATTTAAGTGTTTAGCAATTTATTAGAAACCAGAATTTTTCAAATAGTTAATTAGGGTACTGAATTGCGAAACTTACTTATAGAAGAACTCTATGACCGCCATATGCATAGGTACATCTAAAATGCACCATGCTATTTAGTACACGAGAACTGGTTCTTTTATTAACGCATCAGAACATTTTTAAGCATCAGTCTTCCACGTTGTTTGTGATCTTGGGACTAGAGTTATAGGGCAGAAGCTCACTGTAACCAGGAAGTTTACACCTTCTGATTAGCAACACAGCAATCTGGTAGTTTACATCATTCTTCTGATTAGCATATTTTTAATAACTTTAAGAGTACATACTAGAACATTTAATATGCAAGTCGTGCATCAGTGTTGCATACTATTAATTGGCCAAAGGGTCATATGAACTACTTCACCTGAGGCATGTACTCAGTTACTGAGATGCAATGTGTGCTTAACAATTAAAATATATAATTAATAGATAAACAAAAAACACAAAACAACCATTATCCTAATTACCTCATCCCCATCACGTGGTCCTGTATTCGTCATATTAAATTTAACTGTAACACTTTGTCCAGCCTTCACCTTAGTGGGATCAATGTTCAGATTGCTATAGTAAAAGAAGGTGTAGGACAGTCCAAATCCAAATGGATACAATGGCGTTCCATCAAAATACCTGTATGTTTTATTGGCCATATGATAATCTGTCATATTTGGAACCTGAAAAAAAAACCCAAATAAATACACATATATTATATAGAGAGGATTCGTCACAAGTATTTTTAATATGGAAATTATCAACTGAGTCTGTGTTAATCAGTATTTCGTGAGGCTCTGCCGAGACAAATGCTGATTAACTAGACGAGGTTGATATTTTACATATTAAGCCTACCGCAGACGACAGCTATCAGCTGAGCAAATAGTTACTTGAGACTTTTTGCTCAGCTGATAGCTCTGAACACTTTCACCGCACACGATGAGTTAAGTGCTGAGCTACTTTGCTTACACTGTAGCGATGACGTCACTTTAACGCAATGTTTGTGTTTCCATTGGACGTTGGTCAGTTAGTAAATTCAGCTCAGATGATAGCTCACGTAGCCCGCTCTCGGTGAGATTTTTGCCAAATATAAAACATGATAGATATGTTCTTCACGACCACGAGAGACGAAAAACACAGCAAAACTACCTGCACACAAAGAGTAATTAGCTGAGCAAAACGTCTCAAGTAACTTTTTGCTCAACTGATAGCTCTCGTATGCGGTAGGCTTTACAAAACACGAGTAGCGAATTCTATTTATCCTATAACGCTTGTAAAATAACATTTTAATTCTGTTAAGTATGTAACGTTCTTGGGGTAGAGGAAGAGGGTATTGTGTTCGATTGATGTAACATTTTTCAAGAATATATGTTATTTGTATGCATTACTTAGACCTAAAAAGGTGTTTTTTGGAAATGCGTATCGGCGGGTATGTAAAACAAACCCCATGGAATGTGATATCCTGTCTGTGGGATGGTACAACAATGTAGTGGGTTTCCAAGGCGCGTGTGCAGGGATTTCAGCTGAGTTGGGGTTATAGACTGTGTTGAGCGAAGTTTATATGGGGCCATGC
>JAECMU010046644.1:2627-16137 GCA_016106625.1 Dracogyra subfuscus | reverse complement strand
GGGGGTAGCATCGATCCCTGTTAGTGGGTCCATTGGACTGTTTTTCGCTCCAGACAATGCACCTCGACTGGTATATCAAAGGCCGTGGTATGTGCTATCCTGTCTATGGTATGGTGCATATAAAAGAGCCCTTGCTGCTAATCGAAAAGAGTAGCCCATGAAGTGGCGACAGCGGGTTTCCTCTCTCAATATCTGTGTGGTCCTTAACCATATGTCTGATGCTATATAACTGTAAATAAAATGTGTTGAGTGCGTCGTTAAATAAAGCATTTCCTTCTTCTTCTTAATTCATTCATTCGTGCTGTGTCTCGCTTTTATTTATTTCGATATTTTCTTTATTGCACGTTAGGGTGTTGTTGTTTGTTGTTTGTGTTTTGTTTTTAAACGTAGAGATAAATGCGAGGTTTAGACATAACCGAATTCTTGACTGGAATGAATGAATATTTAACGACACCCCAACACGAAAAATACATCAGTTATTTGGTGTCGAATTCTTGAATGGAGACTTGAACCCTTTGTTAGAATATATGAGGTTTCCAATAAAAGAACGCTTTGAAGGTTTATAACTATTTCTAAGAAAATACGATGCGTACACATGGACGTCTTGAGATGTTTATAGCTGATATTTATGTCTTTCGCATTTATCGTATTTCGAAAACTAATACTATGTTCGGATATGTTCAAATATTCGTTATCTGTTCAAATGCATTTTTATAGGTAAGAGTCGGACTAAATGACATCACTAAAAACGTTCATCTGGATTATATTTATTACCATAATAGCTTGTTTTGTTGGCAATTATTGTTTATTTTTATACAGTTAAATATTCTGATCCCTCTTTTGGTTTCTTCTTTGAACGTTAGTGGTTTATGTCAAGGCAGTCTTAAACTACTCGTTTAAACAGGCGGCGTCTGTAGAGGGGGGTTCAATGTCACCCCCCCCCCCCCCCCCCCCCCCCCCCCCCCCCCGGACAGTTTTCTGAAAACACACCCCGCCTATTAATATATGCCAAAGCAGTCTTTAATGAAACGGAACCACATACGTTTAAGTTTTCGGGCTTAAATACGGAAAATACCACCTTGGAGAAGATAAAGTTTGACCTCAAATTATGTCCAGAGTTTAAATTAAAGAGACATTCCTGAGTTTGCTGCACTTTTTAAAATGTTATTGACTAACAGACTCTTTAACAATTGTAATTACAAACCAAAAACATTTTTCTGCATAAAATATTAGTGGCTGTATATTAAAAATATTTGTTTCGTACGTACGAAATTATTTGAAGCCAAAATCCAGTTTGGACTTCTTACAAATATTAAGACGACCAGAAACATTGAATATACAGTTAGGATAGGATAATTATGATAGGACAGTACAAGATAGGATAGAGAACATAATAATTGCCATTCTATGACAAATTTAGTCACATGCAAAACGTATTTCAATATGAGAGCGTCGGTGGACCCATTGGGCTATTTCTCGTTCAAGCCAGTGCACAACGACTGGTATTTCAAAGGCTGTGGTAAGGTCTACTCTGTCTGTGGGATGGTGCATATAAAAGATCCCTTGCTGCTAATCGAAAAGAGTAGCCCATGAAGTGGCGACAGCGGGTTTTCTCTCTCAATATATGTATGGTCCTTAACCATATGTCTGACACCATATATCGATACATAAGATGTGTTGAGTGCGTCGTTAAATAAAATGTTTCCTTCTTTCTTTCAATATCAAAGCGACAGTTATTAATTCGACGTTTAAAGGGACATACCCTAGTTTTTAAACACTAAGGAATATTTTTGACTATTATAGCCGGTTTAAAAAAAAAAGAAATAATACTTTACTTAGATTTTATGGTTTAGATTATCAATGTTCGTACATTCGAGGTATTTCACCATTTCAAAGCCACAGACTCATGTTTCAATCAATTGTTTCTGAGTCCAGATGTGTTACAGGTTTGTAGATCAAATAAACTTAGTGTTATTTTTTACGGGTTGAAACTAGGGTCTGTCCCTTTAATTCAAAATGGGCAATGCATACAGACATTCTAGCTAGTGCTAGTACATCTCCTATTCCCAACGTTCACGACATGGTAGCATCTGTATAGCTGAAACTCACTGACTAGAGTACACAATTACACCAATTGCTAAATCAATAATTGTTAAAATATTTCTACGATTAAACTTACATATTAAATATATTTTCTTGTTTACAATATCAGTGTCTGTATATTCAATGTGTTTCTGGTCGTTTTAACATTTCCTAAACCCCCAAACTGGAAATAAATTAAAATTGAACCTCCTACAATTATTAGAACGATCAATAACATGTGTAATATACAGCCACTAATATTGCATTCAGAAAAATATATTTGATATGTAATTACAATAGTTGAAATGTTTCTGTTAGTCGATAACATCTTAAAACTTCCATCAAACTCAGGAATGTTCTTTTAAACTATCCAGTGAAGAATTCTTGTGATCTGTTTGTAAAGAAAGGTCACATATTTAGAGTGTAGACGAATCACATGACAGTGACAGAGTCCTTTTTATGCTTTCTGTTATGTAGATATATATGTAGATATATACATATACTAGTTTAGTGACTTTCCTAGAAATTGCCGGCCTCGGTGGCGTTGTGGTTAGACCATCGGCCTACAGGCTGGAAGGTATTGGGTTTGAATCCCAGTTGAGGCATGGGATTTGTAATCCAGATACCGATTCCAAACCTTGAGTGAGTACTCCGCAAGGCTCAGTGGGTAGGTGTAAACCACTTGCACCGACCAGTGATCCATAACTGGTTCAAAAAAGGCCATCGTTTGTGCTATCCTGCCTGTGGGAAGCACAAATAAAAGATGCCTTGCTGCTAATCGAAAAGAGTAGTCCATGAAGTGGCGACAGCGGGTTTCCTCTCAAAATCTGTGTTGTTCTTAACCATATTTCTGACGTCATATAACTGTAAATAAAATGTGTTGAGTGTGTAAATATTTGGCAAGGCATGATAGACCAAACGCTTTTGGGGCATTTTTACCATTTTGGGGCACTTGTTTTTCATTAAAAATACATACAAAATTAATTGAAATATACATTAATATAATTTATGTGCTTGCTTTAATAAATAAATGGCAAAAGATATATAATATATTTTATTAATTAATAATACCAATTTGGGTTTTTTATAAAGGCAATTTTAGAATTAATTAGTGAAAAAGGCTTGTTTAAAGGGACATTCCCGAGTTTGGTGCAATGATTTAAGATGTTATCGACTAATAAAATATTTCTACGATTAAACTTACATATTAAACATATTTTCTTGTTTAGAATACTAGTGGCTCTATAATAAATGTATTTCTGATCGTTCTAATATTTGTACTAGGTTAATTTTCATTTTATTTCCTAAAACATATTTTTGGTTAAAGGCAGTGACTACAGAATGGACAGTATTGGTTAATTGTTTGTTTGTTTGTTTGTTTGTTTGTTTTTGTTTTTTTTTAACGACGCACTCAACACATTACAATGACGGTTATATCGGCGTCGGACATATGGTTATGTCGAGAAAAACCCCAGTGGTTAGCTGACGGGGATCGAGTATTGGTTAAAGGCAGTGACTACAGAATCGACAGTGTTGGTTAAAGGCAGTGACTACAGAATCGACAGTATTGGTTAAAGGCAGTGACTACATAATCGACAGTATTGGTTAAAGGCAGTGACTACAGAATCGACAGTATTGGTTAAAGGCAGTGACTACAGAATCGACAGTATTGGTTAAAGGCAGTGACTACAGAATCGACAGTATTGGTTAAAGGCAGTGACTACAGAATCGACAGTGTTGGTTAAAGGCGGTGACTATTCTGAAAACTAATTGACGATAAACGATTTGAGAAATTCGCCTGAAAACAATGGTGCTAATGATGCTCCATTGTGATAGTGGGTTCTTGTTTTCTAAACCAGATGTTATTATTATCTAAGTATGTACACACTTAAAGGGACATTCCTGAGTTTTCTACACTGTAAGATGTTTCCGACTAATAAAATAGTTCTACGATTAAACTTACATATTGAATATATTTTCTTGTTGAGAATATCATTGAGTATATTCAAAACGTTTCTGGTCGTCTTAAAGAGACATTCCTGAGTTTTGCTGCACGTTTTAAGGTGTTATCGACTAACAAAGACCTTTTAACGATTGTAATTGCATATCAAATATATTTTGCTGCATAAAATATTAGTGACTGTATATTAAACGCGTTTCTGGTCGTTCTAATATTTGTACTAGGTTAAATTTCATTTTATTTCCAAATTATAATTTTTTGGGTACGTACGAAATTATTTGAAAATAAAATCCAGTTTGGGCTATTTAAAAATATTAAGACGACCAGAAACACAATTAATATACAGACGCTGTAAGTTTAATCGTAGAAATATTTTATTAGTCGGAAACATCTTACAGTGCAGCAAACTCGGGAATGTCCCTTTAATCCCAGGGCTGATTAAGGCATATACGGGAATACGAGATACTGTAATGACAAGGGGAAGCACGGGAAGGAAAACACCGGCCTCGGTGGTCTAGTTGGTAATCCATCGGACGTAGGGCTGGTAGGTACTGTACTTACTGCACCCACCCAGAGCTAGTTTTAACGACTCCTTGTAAGGAAGGAAAGGTTTTTTTAACGACGCACTCAACATATTTACGGTTTTATGGCGCATGACATATGGTTAAGGATCACGCTGATATCGAGAGAGAAAAGCCGCTGTCGACACTTCATTGGTTATTCTTTTCTATTAGCGGCAAGCGATCTTTTATATACATCAGCACACATACAGGATAGTACATACCACGGCCGTTGTTACACCTGTTATGGAGCACTGGCTGGAAGGAGGAATAGCCCAATGGGCCCACCGACGGGAATCGATACTAGCTCGACAGCGTATCATGCGAGCTATGTATTACTGAGCTACGCCCCACCCAAGGTGTAAGGACCCCCCCCCCTCCCCCCATAGACTTCTCTCTTCAGAAGCCACTGACAACTAACCACTAATCCACTGTCATGGACAGACAGTTCAGAGCTAATATGTGTGCCCAGACTAGTGGTCAGACTAAGCCCACAGCTAAAAGCTGATGGGGAATGGCAGGTGTGTGGCACAGATAGCCACACGATACAAGCACGTGTTGCGGTTGGAGAGACAAGGACTGGGGTGTGGAGGTGGACAGCGAAAAAAGTTGAAAGATAGGAGGAGTTGCCAGATCGGGAAGAAATGAAATGAAATTCAAAGGAGAGAAAGGAAAGGGGGCACTGGGATAAAACAAATGTGCCCAGGACAACGTGTTTGAACCTATATTGGATAGAAGCACGACATAAATTAAAATGAAATGAAATAAAATAAGGGGAAGGAAATAATTTTTAATGCTGAAGTATTATAGCTGAGAAGAAATTTAAAGGGGGGATTCCTGAGTTTGCTGCATCGTAAGATGTTTCCGACTAATACAATATTTCTACGACTAAACTTACATATTAAATATATTTTCTTGTTTATAATATCATTGTCTTAATGGTCATTGTCCTTCTGGTCGTTTTAATATTTATAAGAAGCCCAAACTGGATTTTGTATGTACGAAAAAAACATTTTTTGGAAATAAAATGAAATTTAACCTAGTACTAATATTAGAACGATCAGAAACATGTTTAATATACAGCCACTAATATTGTATGCAGACAAATATATTTGATATGTAATTACAATCATTAAAAAAGTCTCTGTTAGTCGATAACATCTTAAAAGTTACAGCAAACTCAGGAATGTCCTTTTAAAGGGGCATCCCTGAGTTTATTGCATTGTAAGATGTTTCTGACTAATAAAATATTTCTACGATTACACTTGCCTATTAAATATATTTCCGTGTTTAGAATATCAGTGTCTGTATATTCAGTGTGTTTATGGCCGTTTTAATAGTTGTAAGAAGTCATTATGTCTTCAAATAATTTCGTACGTACGACAAAAACATATTTTAGGAACTTAAATGAAATTTAACCTAGTGCAAATCTTTAAACTTGCAGAATACTCAGGAATGTTCCTTTAATGGTGACAACTGGTTGGTTGAAACACTCATGTTTTAACAATATCGCTACTGTGTATTTAATCTAAAAAGAACAGAAACTGTTGTTTTGTAAACTAAACAACTGAATCACAAGTGAACAGTACGACCTAACCAGATGTTTGACAAACATTAAGGTGCGCCCTAGTCACTCGGCACTGATAAGTAAACTAACCTATCATTTGTATATACATATATATTTTTTTAATTCTAGGACCGTATCATGAGATACAATAAAGCATTCTGTATTTTAGTTGTTATTTTGTGTGTCTATGCTAGAGATTCCAGAGATGTGATTCAGTATCTGGAAGACAATGGCTACTACAGATTCCTGGACTTGATTCGTGCCGCAGGGTTAGAGGACGAACTGAAAACATCAGGTAACATAATTCGTCGAATCACACCTTTAAAGGGACATTCCTGAGTTTGCTGCAATTGTTTTAGATGTTATCGACTAACAGAGATATTTTAACGATTGTAATTACATATCAAATACATTTTTCTGTATAAATATTAGTGGCTGTATATTAAACGTGTTTCTAATCATTCTAATATTTGTACTAGGTTAAATTTCGTTTTGTTGCCTAAAATATTATTTTTTCGTGCGTACGAAATTATTTGAAAACAAAATCCAGTTTGGGCTTCTTACAAATATTAAAACGACTAGAAACACATTGAATATACAGACACTGATATTCTAAACAAGAATATATATTTATTATGTAAGTGTAATTGTAGAAATATTGTATTAGTCAGAAACATCTTACAATGCAACGAACTCAGGATTTCACCTTTAAAAGAACATTCCTGAGTTTGCTGCAATTTTAAAGATGTTATCGACTAACAGAGACATTTTAATGATTGTAAATATTAGTGGCTGTATATTAAACGTGTTTCTGCTCGTTATAATATTAGTACTAGGTTAAATTTCATTTTATTTCCAAACATTATTTTTTTCGTACATACAAAATCCAGTTTGGGCTTCTTATAAATATTAAAACGACCCTTTAAAGCCCAACACACACCGAAGCTGTGTCAGAGTTTGAATCTAGTCTGTGTGGCGCTGTTAAAATATACAAAACGCATGTTCTATGCGGTCTGTTGCTAGATCTGTAGTTGGTGCCAGCACAGACGCAGTACGTTTTCTCACGTTCGATTTAGTACTTTTCGTTTTCCACTAGTACCATATATAATCGCGAGACCCAGAACCAGCTCAGGTGTGTCGAGAACCCCATTGGGGTATTTCTCGTTCCAACCAATGCTCCACAACAGGTGTACAAAGGCCGTGGTATGTACTATCCTGGTGCATATAAAATATCCCTGGCTGCCAACCAGTCAACTGTTTGATACATGACTACATCCACTGAATGTCCAAACACGTCTCACCCTGAATGTCTAAGGACACACATGTTAGTATTCAATATAATCTAACCTTGAAATTCAACCTTGACAATTCTTGGAAATTCAGTGTCTTATAAAAGAGAGAAATAAGTCCCCTACTTAATCATTAATGTTGCCATACTTTTGCGGATTAAGTACATGTACACGTGCATACGAGGAGTGACGAAGATGACAACGTGTTTGCTCTAATCTGCATATGTTCGCAAGTTAGGGGGCGGGGCGTAGCCCAGTGGTAAATCACTCGCCTGATCACTCGATCCCCGTCAGTGGACCCTTTGGATTATTTCTCGTTCCAGCCAATGCGTCACAATTGTCTGTGGGATGGTCCCACGAACTCGATGATACATACCATGGTTTTTGTTATACCAGAGCCTTGACATAGCCCAGTGGTAAAACACTCGCTTGGTGCGCTGTCGGTGTAGGATCGATCCCCATCAGTGGGCTCATTGGACTATTTCTCGTTCCAGCCAGTGCATCACAACTGACATATAAAAGGCCGTGATACGTACTTTTGTATTCTGTGGAATGGTCCATATGAAAGACCATTTGCTACAGATGGAAAAAATGTGGCGGGTTTCCTCTCTAATAATACGTCCGAATTACCATATGTAACATCCGATAGCAACTCGGAAATATATATTTGGTACGTTTCGATTCCATCCAGAACTTATTTTATAGTTCCTACGTTATACTGGATGTTATTCTAAATTTTAATTCTATCTATCTGTGATATTTGTATTTTTGCACAGTCCTTTACACTGTATTTTTATTTAAATCTTGAATTTTTATATTGATGTGATTCACCATTTAATGTTTTTCCATTACCATAGTTTGACACCCAATAGCCGATGTATTTTTCGTGCTGGGGTGTCGTTAAACATTCATTCATTCATTCTGCGGAATGGTGCATATAAAAGACCCCTTGCTACAGATGGATTTTTTTTTTAGCGGGTTTCGTCTCTAATAATATGTCCAAATTACCAAAATGTGACATTCAATAGCCGATGATGAATAAATCAACGTGCTTTACTGGTGTCATCAAATAAAACCAACTGTAACTTTATTATCAGGTCGTTAAAAATTGTTCTTTCGACCATGATCTTGCAGGCCCGTTCACTGTGTTTGCGCCGACGGATGCTGCGTTCACATCCATGCCGAGTGACCTGTACAGACACCTCACAGAGGACAAGCAGTTCCGCGACAACTTCATCAAAACACACATCCTGCGAGACGTGGTCATCATGCCGGACGTCGTCAACGACCGCGTCGTCACGTCTTTGTCGGGCGTCACACTCAGATTCAACAAGTATTCACCTACTGTGAGTTGTCAGATTTTCTTAATTACATGAGGTTTATAACCGAACATCTACACAGTTTATTTACGGAGCCACCGACGGAGAAAGAGAGAGAGAGAGAGAGAGAGAGAGAGAGAGAGAGAGAGAGAGAGAGAGAGAGAGAGAGAGAGAGAGAGAGACATGTTGCCGCCACATAGGCTACTCCTATTATAAACTAACAAAGGAACATTTAAGATGCACTTTCCAAAGGCAGGGCAGACAGTACCACCGCCTTTAATATACCATTGTGTTACCAAATGTTTGACCTCCAATAGCCGATGATTAGTAGATCAAGGTGATTTAGTGGTGTCGTTAAACAAAACAAACTTTACCTTTGTACCATTTGTGGTGAACTAGTTGCGAAAAAGTTTGGTCCATCCAAATCGGCTAATCCTGCAATTTGTCACAACTCAGTCGAGCACTCTACCACTGAGCTAACCACCAATTGTACAACGTTAAATTTTATTTTATTTCCTAAAACCGATACGTACGTACGCAATTATTTGAAGACAAAATCCATTTTAGGCTTTTTACGAATATTAAGACGACCAGAAACACATTGAATATACAGACACTGATATTCTAAACAAGAAAATATATTTAATATGTAAGTTTAATCGTAGAAATATTTTATTAGTAGAAAACATTAAATTTTACAATGTAGCAAACTCGGGAATGTCCCTTTAAAGGAAGACAATACTAATGATTATAAAATTTTTTATAGTCTTGATTCCATCCATTACAGCTATACACAGTAGATGGAATAAACATGACAAATCCCGACCACGTGGTGCGGAATGGAGTCGTGCATGGAATAGATCACGTGATCACCAAAAAGAATGTTACATCCGGAGAATACTTTGCCACGCACGACAGCAATTTCCGCGACTTGTTCGCGTCCATCATAGTTCGTGGACTATTTCACAAACTATCAGGTACGCTTCCTGTTTCCTGGATTGTTTCACAAATAACTACCAGGTACATATTTTAGTTCGTGGGTTGTTTCTCAAACTCACAGGTACGTGTCTTAATTCTTGCCTTGTTTCACAAACTCACAGATACTTAAAACAGTTCGTGGGTTGTTTCTTAAACTTACAGGTACTTATTATAGTTCGTGGGTTGTTTCTTAAACTTACAGGTACTTATTATAGTTCGTGGGTTGTTTAACAAACTCACAGATACGTATCATAGTACGTGGACTATTTTACAAATTGTCAGATACGTATCGTGGTTAGTGAATTATTGTGAAAACATTTTAGTAGCAATACATCGAACTATCGATATGTTGCGAAATATATATTCATATTACTGTTATCAAACGATAGTATTGCAATAGTACTATCACTATTGCAATACTATCACAATAGTATTTGAACTATCACAGTACTATTGCAATAGTAAAACTGACCGCAATAGTCGCCCGTAAAACATGTACATATATCCTGGTTTGTAAACTATGATGTCAACTCTCAGATACCTATCATAGGTCATGGTATGGAACAAATTCTGTAGCATTATACGTATGTAGTTTGTGAGCTATGAGACTAAGTCGCAAGCACCGTACGTAACGGTATCATAATTTGGAAGTTATGGGACGGATTCTTGATTACTGTCATAAAATGTGGGCTATGGGACGAATTCTGAAATACATATGATGGGTAGTAGGGCCACCAGAAGTCCACAATATTGGACTCGAGTACTCAAGGGTCAAACTCGACCCGGACCCGAGTACCTGACGCTTCCATAGACGACAATGATATATGATGCTAAGGAGTAAAGTAAAATAGCATTATGCATCTTATTTCCGGCGCTAAACATAGATGCCAAATCGTGCTATTGTATTAAATTCCACAACCCGACTTTTGTTTTTCCTTCATGCCGTATAGCCATATACCGTAAATGGCGGCAAGCATCTGTTAAAGAGACATTCCCGAGTTTGCTGCAATTTGTCAGATGTCATCGACTAACAAATACCTTTTAACGAGTGTAATTACATATCAAATATATTTTTCTGCATAAAATATTATTGGCTGTATACTAAATGTGTTTGTGATCGTTCTAATATTCGTAAACGGTTCAATTTCATTTTATTTCCTAAAATATAATTTTTTCGTACGTATGAAATTATTTGAAGACAAATTCCAGTTTGGGCTTCTTACAAATATTAAGACCACCAAAAACATATTGCATGTACAGACTGACATTCTAAACAAGAAAATATATTTAATATGTAAGTTGAATCGTAGAAATATTTTATTAGTCGGAAATATCTTACAATGCAGCAAACTCAGGAATGTCCCTTTAAAATAACGTAAACAAATGCAATTAAATACGAGTGCTCTTCCTTATACGAGTACCCAAGTCCTGTGAACGGACTCGAGTCATAATAGACTCGACCCGTGCCTGAGTACTCAGGTACGTATAGCAGTTTGTGGAATATAATATGATGAGTTATTGGGTATGTATATATCGCATTATGTGAACTATAAGATACATCATTGGGTACGTATTACAGTTTGTGGTCTACAGGGTTTTAAAATTATTATTCACAGGCATATTGAAGAGGGCAAGCTATTAGGTTTCCTTCCCGTGATAACAAGCGCCGCACGATGGCACTGTGGTATGTGTTGTCCTGTCTGTGGAAAAGTGGATGCAAAATATCCATTTGTACTTACTACTAATGGAAATATGTAGCAAGATCTGTTTGAAGATCTACATCTAAAACATATCACATCTTGTTGCAGGTGACGCCCCTTTTACGATATTGGCGCCAACTGACAAAGCATTTGAAGAATTTCGTGCTAAACTGTCCCACATCGTGACCAACAATACACTATTTGAAGGTAATATTGCTGAAAAAAGCTTTCTATAATAATGTTTTTTATTCTAAAGGTTTAAACATCTTGAAATAACTTACGAAAATATATTCTACTACCGGTATTACACGCAACACCAGACAACAGACAGAGCACATCCTCCAGAGATGTCCGCAGCAGCAGAATATCAGGGAGGAGATCTGGCTTCACCAAGAATATCTTACTATCAAGCTCAATGGTAACAAGGAGGACTCAGAGAGGACGATGCTCTTCATCGTATGATCAAATTTAGAAGTGTAGTCAGCGAACGCAAAGAAGAAAAATATTACACGCAACACATGCCATTAATAATGGCAATACAGATTACAATCTTTAACAAGAGAAAGTAAAATCGCAAATAAGGAATAAAGGACAACATACGTTTTTCTCATATGCCACATTAAAGATCAGGATAGAGAAGAGATAGGAACATAAGTTATAAACTATATAATGATGTACTTCCGGTTCGGGTACATTGATATTTCCTCAACATCGTCATGACCCGTGACTGCGGCGGACTTGCATTAATAAGATACTAAAGGTATATTTATATAGGTAGGTTATTTGTTTGTCACATAAATACATATATGTAATTCACATCGTAAGGTACATTACGATTATGTATTTGTCAATATTTCGACATACATTATGTTTAGATTATAACATTGCTGGTGTGTTTTGAATCTGTAACGGTTACTATAAAACTACACTATAGTTAGAATTAAAATTGATGATATTGTAGATTTGTAAAATAAAATTAGATATATTCAGATACTATCCTTGACGAATTAAACTATCATAAAGACAATATCATTAAACCATATTTGATTATGTATTCTTATGTGATAATTGAAGAGAAAATCCAGACACGTTATCAATAACCAAACAGTCACGTGAAGAGGATATTCATATTTTTGTTTTTTTAGATCTCCTCAAATACCACATCATTCCTAAGACATACTACACAATAGGAATGACCCATCAGCTCAAACTGCATACCCTGTTACAAGGAAGTGACATCACAGTAACTCGAGATTCAAGTGGTTGGTTTCCATTTTCTGTCATATGCCACATACAAGATATCGGTTGTACACAACCATATATATACACATGAACACAAATACAAATTCATCTATTATGCACGCACACAGGAAGGAAATTTGTTTATGTAACGTGGCACTCAACACATTTCGCTTATTTACGGTTATATGACTTCGGACATATGGTTAAAGACCACACAGATATTGAGAGTAAATCCGCTATTGCCACTTCACTGTGGACTCTTTTCGATTAGTAGCAAGGGATAGTTTATATGCACCATTCGACAAGACAGCACATACTACGCCCTTTGATTATCATTCGTGATGCACTGGCTGGAGCGAGAAATAGCTCAATGGATCCGCTGACGGGGATCGATCCCAATCCGACCGCGCACCAGGCGAGTGCTTTACCACTGGGCTACGTTTCGCCCACACATGCATACAGATATACACACACAACATATACTCAAATATATACACACTTACATACATACATATATACATACATACATACATACATACATGCCTCAATAGCTCAGAGCGCACCGTGGTTAGTCTAGCAATTTGCGGACGATTCAGTGCCACAGGTTCGAGACCCAGCAACGGCATGGGACAATTTGTGAGGCCAAAACGGATTGAATTATCCCCTGCGACAGCGCGTTAATATCTATATCAACTTAGACATACATTCAATACATAGATATTTATACATAAGTACATTTATATATATATATATATAAGTACATTTATATATATATATATATACATACAGACATACAGAGAGAGAGAGAGAGAG